>JAWZTD010000002.1:4628579-4666447 GCA_035221335.1 Echites panduratus | reverse complement strand
CAAAGCTTTTCTCATCTTGGTTGCTCGTGCCCTTGTGATTGGTCCATGAGGTATTGATGGTGCTAGGTCTCCATCATGAAGTTTGAAGTTTCAGAACTGACAAATAAAGATTTAAACGAGGACAAAGTTTGAGCACGGAGGAGTGGAGATTCAGAATTGTAAGTATATATAAAAGTAACCAAGATTAACAAAAAAGAATATATATATATAATGATATTTTTCTCTTTGAATGTGTTAATGTCCACCAATGATGTAGGCATATTTTCGAATTTTTGAGTATGGTGAAAGGACGAAGAGTGAGATATTTAGACTTAGATTGGATACTAAATTATACGCTATTTTCACCTGCATTCTCTATTCTTCATTCATTAGCAAGTAAATGTACATGTCAATTGGAGTCAATTTTTCTTTAAAAAAAATTGATTCATCCCATCTTATATGAGTGTTTTAATTCGGATTTGAGTTCAATTTTTCATTTTAAATAAAAAATGGACTTCAATCTAAACTTGTATTTTACTTATTGAATGACACCATCCATTTGGATGGTGTATCCAATGGCTTTAGAATCTTTTTTTTCCCCTCTAGTATTAACCCATGTTGTGATTTGTGACATTGAAGATGAGAAAATTGCAGGAACATCTGCATTCTTCTTTGCACATCTGGGAGTGCGTTGATAAAGAAGTTCTTGATCCAAATCCAAAATGATTTGTTGCATTTTTTTTTCAAAAAAATGAAACAATGATTGGATAAAAATACCCATTGACCAATTTTAAACACTTACCATTGACTTGGTTTGAGATAAAAAAAAATTTTAGTACAAAAGGAACTTTATCATCAAAAGAAAAAAAATATAAAGAACCAAAATATCTCTAAATAAATTATAAGGGACTCAACAGGTTATCTGTAAAGATTAAAGGATTTATCTGAAGCATCTAGAAAAAGTTAACTACTTAACAAGATTAAAAAAATTGATTAAGAATCCAAATGGATCAAGTAAAAAGATTGAGGACAAAAAAAGGAAAATTTGGGATGTTAATGGAAAGTGATAACTTAAAATTAGCTTGATAATGACAAAAAGAATAAACAAATACTGTTATTACACCTTCCAAGAACATTCAATGCTGTTTGCATGAAGTAACTGTAATTATTTTTCAATATAAAACATGATAAAATATTTCTTAAGAAAATATAAATGTCCATTTTGTATAATACTACTAAAATAAAGTACGTTCAGTTTTCATCACAATTCTCCTGTCCACTAATTATAAACCGTCTCTTTGCTGATATGAAGACTTTACATCTTTTTTTTAAAAAAAATATATATCAAAGACTAATGTACTAAAGAATTCAGGAATTTCAGGCATAAACTATTGATAGTGATGTTTAAAAACCCCAGACATAAAAGGGACAGGAGAATTTTACTTTAGCCCAGAAGAACTTTAATTGTAGACCGTTTCAATATACTTAGTTTAAGTTCAACAAAGATTCAATTGGTCAGCGAGAATTTGTCACACAAAAAATATACACCGTTTCTTGCTTGGCCTACTCCAGAATGTCATTATCATGTCCATTTCTACTTTTATGAATTTTTTGTATTGTTTTCGAAAAGGAAAAAGCTTTATATATGGGCTTAGTTCCAAAGGCATGGATGGAAGACGGAAAAGCTAGCATTTGGACATTTTTGGTAGAGTTAGAATCAAGGGTTGACTGAAAATGTCAAGTGTCAACTGCTGGAGCTCTGTTTCAGGACGATCAAATAATTCGGAAGATGGGTAAATTCCTTACCTTTTTTTTTTTTCCCATTCTTCAAAATCATCTTGCAGGTTTACTAAATTGGATGGGAATGCGGTCCAGAAGGAATCTTGATTTGTGGGTTATGTTTATTGTGGTTCATGGTATTAACCCTATAATCATGATATTGCCTCTTGATTTTGTTTATGAATGCTCTTCGTTTGATTTATCCTTCTCTGATTTAGGGGTTTCTGGAACAATATTCAGAAAGAAGCTTTGAAAGAGATGATGATACGTGAATTGAAGCCTGATATTGAGAGTTTAGTCCTTAACATTGTGAGTTGATTAACCCCTACCTTTCTATGTTGTCTGGGATATTGTATACTTGGTTCAGGAATGGGGTTTTTTATGCATAAGAACAATGTGTGATTTCTTAATCTGCCTACTGTTTTGCCAATATGAGATTGAAAATATAATATTCAAATTAGACATATTCAGGAAATTGTTTTCTTCATTTTCAATGTTTCGTTTGCTTTCTGGTTTTGCCAGGATACGCAAAACAAGAAGCCCCTGGCAAAATTCAGAAAATTTTGATTGCTTTCTTTCGTTTTCAACTATAGTTGATAACAGGTCTAGATGCGATGCCAACATAAATTAATTTCACTGTCTTCCATTTTCTGACAAAATTTTCAGGCAAGAGAGGAATTTAGGAATCTTTTGGATGGACAGGACAGGTGAGAAAAGAATTCTTTGTTGCGCAGGATTCTTGAATCTAAGGACGTTTTTTTTTTTTTTTTTTGCAAAGAACTGATAATCATTATCTGTATCTCTTATAAAGATTATTTTCTTACTTTCTTCAGGAATTTTGGGAATCAGATGCACACTTCTGAGCCAAGGTGCTTAAGGCTGCAGTTCTTGAAGAATGTCTCACTTCCTGTTTTTACTAATGAAGAAATTCAAGGAGATGGGCTTTCTTCCATCGAAGTGGCTCTGATCGATAATCTCAATGAGAAAGTTGTTGATTCTGGGCCAGAAGCATATGCAAAGGTCGAAATAGTTGCTCTTGAGGGAGATGTTTGGGGCACTGATGGAAATGCTTTTTCATCTGAAGAGTTTGACAGAAAAATAGTAAGAGAAAGGGAAGGAGCATATTCCAAAGAAAAGAAAAAGAGAAAAAGGGAGGGAAAGAAGCCTCTTCTTGATGGAGATGTACGATTGCGTCTGAACAAAGGAATTGGTGTTGTCAGTAAGATTAAATTCAGGCAGTACACATGCTGGATGAAGAACCATAAGTTCAAGCTAGGGGCAAGAGTCCTCGATTCATTCAATGGTATAAGAATAAAAGAAGCTGTGACAAAACCGTTTATTGTCAAGGATCGCAGGATCAAATGTAAGCCTTCTACCTTCACTGAATCCATATTTTCTCTAATTTTCAGAGGTATGAATATAAGGGTTCCACATATATTCTGGACATTTACCACAATACCACATTATTTCAAACTGAACTGAAAACTGTGAAGCTCATGCATATCAATATCAACAAGCATTTTTGTTAAATATTTTTGGTGGCTAAAGCTATTGAAGAGAGGACTTTGAAGGGTCTCCTTTAGTTTGGCAGCTTTCATTTTCAAGACTCAAACATTCCCCTGTATTAGCACCTGGAACAAGTAAAGAAAAGCTTTTTTAGATAAAGATCATCACTCTGTAGCAGTTCAGTTATCTAGCTTCTAATATGTCCTCTTTACATTTCTCTAGAGGTGAAAAGATTTTTGTATCCTTTTTTAAGCAAAAATATTTTTTGATGAAAATATTACACCATTGTAAGAAGTTAACCTCCCAAGGTAGCAACACTGCTCCAAAGCACTACAAGCAAAAACCAAGATTATCAGTCTGATCTAAACAATTGCAGGAATTTGGATTATGCTTCTTAAGGTTTGTTTACCTCTAGCTAGTGATTAGAGTTTGTTTTTCTTGAAATTCAAGAAAAAGTTTTATCTGAAGAAATCACTTGCTTTTATGTTATGTAAGACAAAAGGGTAAAGCTTACAACCAGTTCTCTCTCTTTCATAATTTCATCTTTCTTAAGGAAATTCAGTACACACACCTACTTGTTTGTGCTAAAACTCATTCTTTGTTCATGGAAAGAAGAAAATTTTTTTGAACGCTTAATTGTTTCTAGCTCATGTGGATTTAAGTTCACATTTCCAAACTACAGATAAGTGACTAAAGTTGTGAAGGTGCCTAATACCATCTGTATGTTTCTCATGAGCAAAAGTTTTCATTAGCTGCTTTTCTGATATTATAGGTGAGAGGAAGCGTGGATGTCCCTCCTTATCAGATGATGTCTCCAAGTTGAAAAACATCCGCAAAGACAGCAAGCGCCATAAGAATCTTCAAGCGAAAAACATTAACACAGTAGAAGATTTTCTTGTTCAACTCTTCAGAGATCCGAAATATCTTGAACAAGTAATTTCTCTTCCTCTTTCCTGAAATTCATATTTTCTTCATGGTTTCCTGGGGTTTCTTTTCTCAAATTTCAACCAATCTAATTAAGTGCTGCATATGATTGATTTCACAAGAAATTCTATCTATTGTTGTCTTCTTTCTTAAATTCCTTCTGCACAAAGTGTTTTGCTCCTAGGAAAATATTAACAAAGTAAAAGAAACAAAATAAAACACGTCCAAAAGCAGCAACTGCTGGACCTTTCACTACGAACATCACTCGAGATTAATGTCTTACTCCTTTAAACCTTGAGATCATGCAAAGCAAGTAATTTGCTGCTAATATTATCATTAATATGTTTATTAAATTTGTTTATCGGCTTCAACTACAGATACTTGGTTTAGAGGCAAACTTATGGGAGGTCACAATGAACCATGCTCGAAAGTGTGCAGTTGATAAAAGGATATGCTATTATTACAGTTCCCATCGAAAGATCGGAGTGGTTTTCAATGTTGTTGAACAAGTGCTGGGAATAATTTCAGGATGCAAATATTCGCCAATTGAGGATCTCTCTGAAAAAGACCAGGCATACTTCTTGTCATCAATTTTTCTTTGATATACAAGTGCCTTTTATTTTACTACGTTTTGGTTTCTTCAACTAATAAGAATATGTGAACAATTCTGATGGCAGGCTGATGCTCGCCTTTTAGCCATCATTTCATTTGATCACTGGCTGGATGTTCGTTGTTTTCTTGACATGAATTCTCTTCTTCGATATGTTGCTAACTTGCCGACTACTGAGCAGACTTCCTTTAATCCTCTTAAGCTACAGATTCCCTGTGGAAACTACACCTCTTGTTGCATTTCTCCAACTATTGGTTCTTCTCCACCTGGGAATAATATAGAAGATGCCGGCTTGTCCTCTGCTGATGATGCGGAGCATTCTCAAGAACTGAATTTGTGCTTATCAGGAGATGATCTCCACTCGCCAAACTCCGGCGGCACGGATTCATTAATGGAATTTGTAGAAAACTATTTTAGGCAGCAGAACAAAGCACAAAGGAGTTGGAAAAAGTTGTCCGTTGCTGTTAGGATTTCAATGAAGAAATGGTAAAACTTCAAGTACAGAAGAGGAGGATGCTATTTATAGGTTCTCTGTGTCCTTTCACCAATACTTAGGTCTAGCCACATTGCTGCTGCCCTATAGAAGACAGTGAGCAGCTTAGAAGAGTGGATTTGGGTACTCATATTAGTCCTTACATTACGTGTGAATGTACTTCATATTAGTAATTACATTACAAGAAGAGGTATATAGAAAAGTTCATGAGTGTTTAATCTTACGGATTCTTGTTCAGGAATGGCCTGCAAAAGGATCTTAGGGTTCAATTATGACGGTCGGAACAAGCAGATGACATTCCAAAGGAACCAAAGCAACACATTTTGATTTGCATCAATGCTTTGTCTGAATAATACTAGTTTGGAAGGTCTGTGACCAGGATAACAACAGAACTTAAAATGACACTGTTATTATAAAACTTGTTTTTGAAAAGGTAGATGGCGTTATTCTATTGTTTCTTTGGTTTTGGACTAGGGTGCAATCGAGCCTAGTTTGACTAAAAACCTAGATGAACTGATTTAAGCAATCGAGTCAACTTTGAAATCAGTTTGACTTGAAATATATATATATATATTTTAAATAATCTTTTTGAGTGTGTTGATAGATTTTTTTTAAAAAAAATTATATTTAAAATATTTATTTAATTATTTATAATTTAAATAAAATTATATATAATTACATAAAATATATTATATAAATATTAAATTCTGCATCGCTCTTCAGCTAACGAGTTTTGAGCCTCATTCAAAATAGCTCAAATTAGATTTGAGAGTTCTCTCGATCCAACTCGAGTTTGACTCATCCAACTCAAAAAGGAAAGTCGATTGATTTACACTCTTCCTTTGGACAAAAATCATTTCATAAAAATGAAAATACTTATTACTTTAAATATGTTATGTAAAATATCTATACAACAAATAGTAGAATAGATGCATATGTCACTTTGAATGGGAAAGCATCCTAATCAATCTCTTCCTGAAAATTGTAAATTTAGTACATGTCCAATGAGGAACGTTAGAAGGGGTGCATTAGAAAAGAGAGAAAGGAGAGAGCGAACTATTAGAAAATAGCGAGTACTAAATTAGAGAAAAAAAAATGAATAGAAGAACATATATTAATATAAATTGAGATTAAATTATGTATTATAATATATTATACAAGTAATATGGTATATACAAAATTTATAACATATAAAACAAGTTATATGGGTTGGATTCGAGGGTTAGAGTCGGGGTTATAATTGAAAGTTATACAATACGTAATACAACCATAATCATGTCAAGTTCTAATTTCATAAATTTTAACTCTAATCCTTAACCTTTTTAATCAACCTTAACCCCACTTCTTAAAGATGGATTGACCTCAGATTTGGGTTCATATTTATTTCGTTATATAAATATTTATTTAGATATCTTGAATCAGCTTCACTAACAAAATAATCATAACCCTTTGAATCTTCAATCTCCATCGCATCAATCATTTTGATAAGTTTGATGCAAGTTTATTTATATTTTCAATCTAGTGTAGTTTGGTTTAGACCTACCTGTTCAACCAGTGAATTGATGAAGATGTCGATTGAGTATTGGATCGAATGATTTTGTTTAAAAAAAATTGAAAGATCAAACTGAAGAAATTAAAAAATACATGATTCTAATGCAAAATAAAACAAAACTTTTTTCCCCTAAATTTACTCATTCTAACACTAATTGAATCAATTCATTAAATTTTTTCAATTCACTCCCTCTCACTCTCACATACACATGGCACTCCCAATCCTTCACAGTTTTTTGCCTCTCGTTTCTCTCTAATAGTCAACTCTTGAGTCTTTAAGAACAATTGTCAGTACAGTGAGTGAAAAGTTCTCTCTAGTCTCTGATCTGCCGTCACTTCTCTCTTCTCTCTACTGTTGCTCTACAGGTTTGTTTCTCTCTCTTCTTTTTTTTTTTTGTTCAATGAGAAATTTATAAACTAGCTTGGGAGTTTCTGTAAACTGTAATTGTGTTTCTTTTTTCTCTCTGCTCTTTGCTTTTATCTCTGCTATTTCTTTTTTTTTCAGTAAGAAATTTGGATGTTTGTGAATGTCTGTAATTATACTATAAATATATGTATATATATAATATGGAAGTGAGTTTAAGATATTTGAAAATTTGTTAATTTTTTAAAGTATATTTACAGTATAATGATTAATGTGATGACATTAGAATTAGATTGTGTATTTTTTAAGTTCATGATATATGAAATTTGGATTTTAACTTGCAAGTTGTAAGTTCTATGATTTTATATCTTTTAAGATTCTTGATATTAATGAAAAATGGGATTAGGAAGTTTATATTTATGAATTGAATTCTTTATATATTCATATTTTTTTGGAAGTTAATAAACTAATCTTACATCATTTCAATTTTTTTTCATATTTCATATATATATATTATTAATTTGAGAATAAATTACGTTATTTTGATATATTTTATCCTATTAATTGATTATTAAATTAATAGATCTAATTATAATTTAATTGTGATTGAACCATTAACAAGTAACTTTTTTCTGTTGACACTTGAAAACATTGCCACTTTGTTCAGAAAATATACATCCAGCCAGAAAATCCTTATAAATATTTTTGCAAAAAAATGACAATTACTCTTCTTTTGTCGAACAGCTCAGAAAGACCCAAATTACACAGATATCGTTCTTTCGAAAAAAGAACCCGGCCCAATTTTGCTAAATCTAAACCGGAGAAAAGTCGGAATCACATCGGCGATCCCAGTCGTCGGTTTGGCCTTTCACTTAATTATAACTCCTTTCTAGTATTTCATCTTCTCTCTATCAATTGGAAAATGGCATTTTTACTGAAGAATACTTCTCTATCACAACTTCGCCTCCAATCCCAGGTATGTTTTATTTATTTATGATAACGTTGATTGCTGGTATTCTGTAAATCTTTAATATCGAGAGTGTGAGATATGGGCTTTGAGTCTTGGTTGTGAAAGATTGTGAAATTTATCGCAGAAGACTGCTGTTGATGATTCATTTACAGTTTCGCGACGTGGGATTCACGTGGGACCTGGAGCTCGCGAGAAGGATGTGAGTCTATTATATCTCCATGTATTTATTCATTTGGCATTTAGTTTTGTATAGCTGAAACGGTTTTACTTTTCTTGGATTATGAATCGAATCGATTTTTGGATGTGAATTATTGGTTAGTTTAGTATTTACACAATAAAAATGCTTTGATAGTGGATTAGTTGATGAAATTAATATTGGGAGCAGTTTGAGATCCTTGTGTGTATCATTGTAGAAATTGTTTTGGATCTTATAACGTGGAAAGGAAGTTCAAAGGGGACTAATCAGTGCCCTAATTGGTTGTTTGAGACTTTTCTGGAGTAGCTTTGAGGGGTTCGTGTACCTCTTCCCCATAATAAAAGGGAGATTGATTTGGGTTAATTCCAAGTTGTGTTTTGTGGGGCACAAGGAAGAGTTTATTTCTGGAAAACCTATTAGTAGGAATTGGGATAATGAAAGAATATAAAAATTTGAAAGCTTCAAATTATCTTTTGGCTCGTAACTGAATTTTGGATTTACTGGGAGCTCATGCCCACTTCCTAACGTATTATTTTGTTTTAAATTTCTACCTTTCGCAAAGATTTTCTCTCTTTTAATACTTTAGCTGAATTCACTTTAAATTTCGGGGACAAGGCTATTCGTTGATGTAGTTGAGATTATCATTGAAAGTTTTAGTTCACGAAGGGTGAGTGTTTTTCACACTAGCTAATCTGCCCCGAACTTTCATATATAATATACATTGCACTTGTGCACGTCTGTGTATGTAATGTTAGTCCTTGAGTTGCTTACTGGCATTTCCCTTATGCATGCACATTCGGTTCAATACTACAATAGATGAGCCTTACACATTGTTTTGAAGTTTCATATGTATGCTTATCCATCAATATAGTTGATATTTGGCTATTCTTACTGGTCTTGCTTGTTTCATTTCTTTTTCATATTATCTGAATGGTTCTTGGAATTTATACTTTTAGGTAGGCTTATGCAATCTATGGCGTAAATCATGGGTTTGTATAACCCTTATCTATTACATAACCTAGGGAGATTGTACTACCAAGAGATCCACACAACAAATGCACTGTTTCAAGAAAGCATACTAACCGAACCATCTAGTAGTATTTGAAACTCAGCCTTCCTTGCTACTGAGAGGAATGACATTTAAAACAATTTTTTTACTTTTTCTGGAGGTATTTCTGAAGCTGTTAAGTTGTCCATATATTTTTTGCCTACTATTCCTTATGTTGATATTGATATATGCTATTTAAGAGGTGCAACTTGATTTCAGAAACTGAAGCCTTACTTTTGTACAGGGATTTGTTTCTGATTAATATTTCCTCTTTCTGTTATTATTTTTCAGCTCTTAGCTCCTGATCCATCACTGAAACGTTTTAAATCACACAAGAACAGTGTGTGGCGCCTCAAAAAAATTGGAGATGTTCTCACTATTGTAGTTGTGGCTGGTATGTTAATTTTTCACTTCATCCTGATACAATGAGTTATATTAGCCAAAAACTGTAAATATTTATGAAGCCAGTGTTTTGATTGGTCATGTGGCATTCCATTTCTTTAAGGCAGTGTTCTGATGCTCTGATGCTTTCTTATCTCACTTTCACCTTAAATACTTATAAAAAGGCAGAATATATCATTGTTGCCCATTGCTAATTGTTATTTATGAACAATAAGTTCGTCTATTAAGAGCCCAATTCATGGTTGGAATGCTGCATCTCAAGCATCAATTTGCATTTGAATGTTTTTTATTATATGTATGTATAAGCATTATGGCACTACCTGGGAATCAACTATACAATTATCTTTATGTTGTGCCCTTCACTTCGGTTAATCCTGTAATGCACTTCATTCGAGTGTTCTCTATCTTTCGATCCTCGTATTTCCAGGATGTTGCTATGAGATCTATGTGAAAGCAACAATGCGGGAAGAGGCAAGAAAACAGGCAAAGGAGAGTGCGTAATTCGAGGACCTCTTTATGCCAAAAAATACAGCGGTTCTTGTTCTTGATGGGAACAAATGTTTTAGTTGTTCAAGTGGAGAATATATGCTATTGAACCAGCTTGATGATGGAGAAAATAAAGTGTTTGAATATGGTTGTTACCTGCAATTTTCATTTGTAGAAGAATTTAAATTTATTCTCCCTTTTGATTATGTTTATGTCTTTGCAGGGGTCATATAAATCTGAAAGACATTATCAACCCTGTTAATTTTAAAAATATTATCAAAATATCCTTAAAATGAGTAAAATTACAAGAATATCGGACATCCCAAACCATAATTCTTATATGTATTTCTGTGCCGTTATCACCATTTCATGACAATTTCATGGTTTGTTAACCACTTTGAACTACCATGATGATCTAAATTTGAGGGTTGATTTCCTTTTCTAGTTGCAAGAGACAAGAAAGTTACTAAAGACAGGATGTTGAATTTCTACAAATCTTTCGGGGGCATTTGCTGTCATTGAGATGGTTGCAAGGTTGTACTAGAAAGATCAGCAAACTAAGAAAAGGGAATATGTGCTAGTGCAGCGTCTCTTCATGGAAGGAGAGAATTCTCCGAAGAAAGAACAGAAGAGGAGAAGGCCGTTGGGCATTTGATATGTATACATGCCTTGTGGGTTTTTCTTTTATGAGAACATTTGTTAAGTGTAAAATCCACAAAATGCAAATGAACATGTTATTATCAAACAAGTAATACTACACTTGATTAAGCAAACGAACCCCACACCCAAAAGCTCAAGTAATACTGCACTTGGAAGTTCAGTTATTATCCCAAAACCTTTTAAATTTAAGCAATGGAAAAAAAATTTTGACAAGAAAAAGAAAAATTAAAATCACCTTGAGCACTACTACAGGAGATGTCAGGAACAGAAATCAGAGGAGCCAAATAATAGTTGGATAATTCCAATACTGAAAACATTTGAATTGGGCTTCAGTTTTTCCCTTCACAACCACGAAGCAAAATTTCACTCACTCCAGGCTCTAGAAACCCCAGTTTCACCCAACAAAGGAGTTTTTAAAATAAAAAAAAAAATTCGAATAACCTAAACTCTCAGGCCCTGCTACAATGAATAACATTAATCTAATTATTCGCAACCCTAGTATCAGTTGAGGTATCAGCATCCAGTTTCTTCTTTATGATCAGTCTGCCACGAGGTGAGAGATCTGTGGCCATAGAGGATACATCATCAGCATCCACAATCACAGTGTCCTCCTCCTCAATTTCTCCGAGTAAAAATTTCTTTGCAATTTCATTCTCAACCAACTGTTGAATAACCCTCTTTACAGGGCGAGCTCCATAGTTAGGATCAAAACCTAATTTTGCCAAAAGATTGACTGCATTCTCCGTGAAATGAAGCTCAACATTCCTCTGCTTGAGCCTATCTACAACACGATTCATCTGCAAAACACAAATTAATCCAGGACTTATGATTAATAAGCTGGTTTGAACCCCTTCAGATATAAGTCCAAATTTAGGAACCACATTTTGAAATCAACCATCTAGATGATAATGAATAGACTACTTGCCAGCTACTGAAGGGAATGCGTCCAAAGTAATAAGAATAAGAAATATGTAAGATATACCTGGATTTCAACAATTTTGCTGATTTCTTTGGAATCCAAAGGTTGGAAGACAATATATTCATCTATTCGATTCAAAAACTCTGGACGAAATGTTTGTCTAGCCAACTCAATCACTTGCTTTTTCATAATTTCATAGACAGCCTCCTTACTATCTCCAGTGCTTCTTAAAGTTTCAAGGATATGATGAGATCCAATATTTGACGTCATAATCACAACTGTATTGGTGAAACTAACAGTTCTGCCTTGAGAATCAGTGATCCTTCCATCATCCAATAACTGTAATAATAAGTTAAAAACATCATGATGTGCCTTCTCAATTTCATCAAACAGTACAACCGAGTAAGGTCTTCTCCGAACTACTTCAGTAAGCTGGCCACCTTCTTCATAACCGATATACCCTGGTGGTGCACCAACCAATCGAGAGACTGCATGTTTCTCCATGTATTCACTCATATCTATCCGCACAAGAGCACTTTCAGTATTAAAAAGGTATCCAGCTAAAGCCTTAGCAAGTTCAGTTTTACCCACACCGGTAGGTCCCATAAACATAAAGCTTGCAATAGGCCGATTTGGGTCAGACAAACCAACTCTGGAGCGACGGATTGCGTCGGCAACAGACTGCACAGCTATATCTTGACCAACAACCCTTTTGTGAAGTACTTGTTCCAGAGATATAAGCTTATCCCTCTCAGACTGTTGCAGGTCTGACAATGGTATGCGAGTCCACTTACTCACAATTTCCGCAATATCTATATCTGTCACTTCTTCTCGTAGTAAAGACTTTCCAGAGTTCTGATATTCAGAAAGGTTCTTTTCAGCTTCTTCTAATTGTCGTTGAAGGGACATCAATGTTCCATATTTGAGTTCAGCAGCACGATTAAGGTCATATTCACGCTCAGCTGCTTCCATTTCTATGTTGACTCTATCAATCTACAACTCAAAATGGTTAAAAAGGGAAAACAATAGATACCTTTCAGTGCCTAAAATGGTAATAGTTATAATGTGAAGGAAAAAAAAAAATGAAGTAACAAAAGGAGACTACCTCTTCCTTGATTGACCTTATGCGAGTCATAAGAGCTCTCTCACGTTCCCACCGTTCATTTAACTCTCTTTGTTTTTGCTTAAGAGAAGCTAAATCATTTTCCAGTTTGCTTAGCCGTTCTTTAGACACTTTGTCTGTGTCATTTTTCAATGACAGTTTTTCCATCTCTAGCTTTAGCACAGCCCTATCTATCTCATCCAACTCTGTAGGCTTTGAAGTAATCTCCATCTTTAACTTTGCAGCAGCCTCATCAACTAGGTCGATGGCTGAACAGGACAAAAAAGTCACATAAAACCCAAGAAAGAATGAAAACAAAAATACACAGAAACTAATTGAAACCAATAGAAAATTGGCTCAAGCAAAGATGTGCAGATACTCTCAAGAAACTTAATTATCACAAGGAGAAAAAAAGGAGAACATAATAAAAAAATTAAGACAAACATGCAAAACATAAACTTCAAGTCAAATTAACAAGGGGAGCGTGTGCTTTTTAGTTAATAGCCAACTTATGGTATTTGACTTTCATGCTACACTAATCTTCACATCAACCCTCCATGAACTCTTTTACCACTTATCAACTAATAAACATGAATAACTTCATCAATAAAGAACAAATATTTTGCTATCATTAACTACAAATCTGGAGAAGAATGTTAATTTACCTTTGTCAGGCAAAAAACGCTCTGTGATGTAACGACCTGCTAGAACTGCTGCTGAAACAAGAGCACTGTCTGAAATCTTAACACCATGATGAAGTTCATATCTCTCACGCAATCCACGAAGGATGGAGATTGTATTTTCTATGGATGGTTGATCACAAAAAACTTGCTGGAATCTACGTTCTAGGGCAGGGTCCTTTTCAATGTACTTCTTGTATTCATTCAATGTGGTTGCTCCAATACACCTAAGTTCACCACGGCCAAGCATTGGTTTTAATATGTTTCCAGCATCCAATGCACCACCAGTGGCCCCTAGTATATGATTGAATGGAAAACAGAATTACTATCTTCAGGACATAGGAATCCAGAAAGGATAGAAAATTTGGACTTTCAAGTCAAGAATGTTAGTGAAGTTCTAGCTAGAGATCTCACATTCTATGAACTTCTTTACCAGCAAGAGAATATCAAAATTACAAAACCAAGCAACCAAACATTAGCAAAAGTTCCCCCACAAAGTTTTACTGATCAAATACTACATACAGGAGTGAACACTCAGTAGTAAGATGGATTCATGCTTTTAAGTTAGCTTGCATGGCTAAATATGGCCAAGCAATTATGTGACTCCACAGATAAAATACTGCCTCAGGGACTGTAAACCTATTACTCTTACATTAACTCATGCTCTGATGTTAACTTACAAACTGCATGGCTAAATACAGTCGAGGGAGTATGGACTCAAAAACCATAAAACATTCTTTAGTTATCTATAGACAGACATCTACAAACAATTGAATGGAGAGCAGATAGAAATTCTTAAAAAAAGAACAATTTCAACTAACCTGCACCAACTACAGTGTGTATCTCATCAATAAATAAAATAATCTGTCCATTTGACCCTGTAACTTCCTTGAGAACAGCTTTCAGCCTTTCCTCGAAATCTCCCCGGAATTTTGCACCAGCAAGCAATGCACCCATATCTAAGGAGATTAACTGAACAGCCCAAAAATGTGTATAAAGGTGCAAACTACATAGAGAAGAACCAATACAGGAGAAGAAAATCATGCTTAAAAAATAACATTAGCAAACACTTGAGCAATCATCGAACAAAACTAACCCCAAATCAGTCACATTGCAGAACAAAGTTCAACTAGGAACAGTAACAACTAGAGTGTTTACTGAAATATGATAAGTGATTAAAATATTCAATTATCTTGTGGGACACACTCAATAAGGTCAGTCTCCGAAAATATCAAATATCAACAGAGGATAGTTCAATAGAGTTTCATAGCTTACAAAAAAGAAGAAGCAACTATAAGGAAGAAATTACCCAACTTTTTTCCCAAATTTCAGATTTTAATATTTTGTTCATGATTTTGAGATCCATGTTCTTAATAAGGACATATATTTCCAAAAATAGGGAATTTCATAAAAGAATGAACGAAATTACAAATTGAAGATTGCTATACCAAATACAATTATGTATCACTTAGTGATCTAATTTTTATATAATTTCACTCTGAAGTTACTTTTTCAGTAATTAATATATGCAAAGTCTATATATTTTCATGATGAATCACCATCAAACCCATGCAAGTAGGGAGGAAAACTGATGCTATCATGTAGAATGAATATGTGCCTTGAAACAGCATCCACCCGAAATCTTCAAACAACTAAGATTTATTGCTGTATTGTGCACATGCCTGATGTTCTAAAACTTAAGAGATGCTACACAACCATTCTTTTAAAAAATTCTTTAAACTCCAAGAACTATATGAAAACCATGCTTATCAAATCAACTAAAGGCAACATAAAACATATTTGACATCCACAGTAAGTTATTTCATGCCAGAGAAATCTTCCTTTTCAAACTTCGAGTTCCTTGGATGATAAAATGTTTAATAAAACTGAAAGAAGTTATCACCCTGCGATTCATCAGAGGTTCCGGAACATCACCCCTGATAATCCGTTGAGCTAATCTGCAAGAACACAAGGCAAATCTTCAGTAAAGAAATAATCTTCCAACTAGACACACTCAAAATTGCACATACACCTTCTAAACATCTGATTTGGTCAGGCTGTATTTTACCATAAAAGCTCAGAAAAGTTCTGACATAAAACATCAAAGTCCAGATCTATGCACTCCACTGTTGGAAGGTAAGATCAATGGGAAAAGAATTTGTGTTTTAAGGTTTACAGAGCTAGGAATAGAAAACAGCAAATAGAACAAATATGCATGCTCAGAGGAAAATGGAATTAAAAGTATAAACAACTGACTACTACCATTCACCAGCCAATTCTATTCAGCACTTAAGAGTTGTATGACCATCAGTATAAACAACTATTTAATAGCGAAATGCCTAAATGTTAGGTCAAATCTAATTCTCAAAAATAAAAAATAAAAATCAATGGTGCACAACTCACGACATAGTGATTTCAGATGCATAACTTAGACAAAAAACAATCAATCAGTCAACTTACTAGTTCATTTAACTTTATAAAGAAATATTATGCTCTTCACTTAACTAGATGAAATCAAAGGTCATACCCTTCAGCAATTGCGGTTTTGCCAACCCCAGGCTCACCAATAATAACTGGGTTGTTCTTTGTTCTGCGAGATAATATCTGAATGCATCTACGTATTTCATCATCACGGCCTATAACTGGGTCGAGTTTACCACGTCTAGCTAGCTCAGTTAAATCACTTCCATACTTCTCAAGTGCCTGATATTTACTTTCAGGATCTGTAAAAAGTTTATGTATACAATCATCAGCAATAGACGAAAACGACTTACTCCCAAACCAAGGGCGTGAAAAACAAATATCAAAAAGAGAAAAACCCAAAGGAGTTATAGACCATCAGAAGAAATTCAATAAATGTATCCATTAGCATGTCCTCGGCAACAATTTAACTGAACACTAAACCAGTTGCATGAAATAAAAGCTCATTCTACATTCTTTGAATGTCAACCAAATAATTTTAGGTTTTCTCGTGACTCCTCTTCCCGACCATGTTTTCAGTTGCCAAAAGGACAACAAAACCTTGTTTAATTGAATCTTTTTTAACATTTTTGTCTTCCTCCACTAGATTTGTCATTGTTATGTGTCACTTCAATTTGTTAGTTGGTTATCAAACAGCCTTCTTACAATGAAGCAAATCCATGCAACTATATCAAAATAATTCAAATCAAACAAGCTAGGTTTCCATGAACATAATTTTATAAGCATTTTTGTCGAGCTAAAATTTATTTGACATAACCATGAAAATTTAAAAATTTTTAAAAAAAATTCAATCATAGCTCAGTTATTCATATATGATGAGTTTACTTTATCCAAACGTTAACAAAGCTTAACTCAAATGCAAAAGTTGGGAAACACTCAAAAGTAAACTTATAATTACTCTGGTCAATTACTCTCTGACTTCCACGGACTGCTTGAACAGCATCCTTCAACTCTTTCTCACTAAGCTGTAGATTCTTGAATAGCTGCTGTCCAAATCTCCTATCTGAAGGGAATGCTAACAGCAGATGCTCCACAGAAATGAAGGAATCACCCATATCCTTTTTATGCCTTCTTGCAGCATCGAAGAGAGATCTCAGATTAGAGCCCAATATAGGGCCACTGCTATCACCTGTCACCTGCCAAACACATAAATGATCATGTGCTCAGAGGAAATCACACCAACTCCTCAAGAGCCCGAAGCATACCTTTGGCTGTTTAGATATGAACTCTTCAGTTGCATGCAAAACTGATGTGTTGTCAAGTCCAGCTTTGGTGAATATTCTCCTAGCCAAGCCATCTTTCTGCTCTAAAAGTGCTCTCATTAAATGCTCAGTTTCCACCACCTGCTGTTTGCTAATACGTGCTGCATCAACAGCACCAATAATTCCCTCCCATGCCATCTCAGTGTACTCTGAATTATTGATCTATCATCAAAGATATAAATGTGGTTAGAATTTAGCAAAAAGTATGTACAGATCCTAAAAAGCAGAATATGTTATGCATTAATATGGAAGACAGAAAGAAACTAATTCAATTGTAGAAAATGAAACAGGAAAAAAAGGAAAAGAAAGTCACCCAAATACTTTCTGGATCCCACAAATCGATGCAATGAAGTATGACTTCTTAGTGTTACATGTGAAAAACTCAAAAAAGCTCTTAAACCAAAAATATTTATGATGTGCAAATTTCAAAAAGTGACTGATTAACATATTTCCTCAACTATTGCTAAACACAAAAACTTTTGTGATAGGTTTGGATACATCTAAGGAACCATCGAAAACTACATTTTTGAATTAATAAGGTGTATTTTTAAACAAACTCAAGGCGAGAAGTTCAAGTTGAAACAGTTTAGAAATTCAAAAACAAGCACCTTTCATGTTAGACGGAATCTTAAAAGATATGAAACAATGTGGGATTGTCCATGGCTATAAAATTGCCAAATTTTCTAATAATGGCATTAATGAATACGCATAGAGATCCGGGAATCAGTTTCATTCCTTTTCATTAATTCCATGTTATTCATATTCACAAATTTCCTGTAATCAAACGGAAAAAAGATATTTTTAAGTCCCCAATCCTTTCCACAATTTCAGCAAGCTTCAGTGCCACATTTCTTGGTTTACATTTGCACAATTTCATGATAATTATTATTCATACTCACAAACTTCAAGAAGCAGGCCATGCAGAACACTAGGTAATTTAGGCACTGCCTTAGTAGGAAAGTGATTAATAGAGTCAAATTAATCTTGAGATTGCATAAAAATATAAATACATATATATATATATATAATAAATAAAATTTTAAATAAAAATAAAATTTTAAAAAAACACATAAAAGATGCTTTAGAAAGAGTGGAGAATACCCTGTTTAAATTAAAATTCTAAAGTATGTATAATTTCATACTTCCTTCATTGAGTCGCATAAATAAATATAGGGCTGCCTTGCACATAAGACGAAAACGACACCAAGAATTAGAACTTTATTTCTGAGAAAACAAACAAAACAAAACATTTAAGTTATATATAATTTCATGCATTCTTCATTAAATCATATAAATAAATATAAGGCAGGCCCTTTACAATACCAATTATGTAATATCCAACGCAAAAGACACCAAGAGTAGAAAAAAAAATTCAAGAAAGAAAAAAATAACAGAAATAAGTGAGAATAAAACTTAAAATATTAAAAAATACGTATAATTTCATACTTTCTTCGTCAAGTCATATAAATAATAAAAGATAGAACATGTAAAATACCAATTACGCAATATACAACGCAAATGACATCAAGATTAAAACTTTTTTTTCAAGAAAACAAGGACTAAAACAAAATAAAAATATTACCTGCTCCGAATTAGCAGCAGTAGAGAAACCTCTGCTGCAATGGAAGTCATTGAGAGATGACCATTTCGGGCAAAAAACTCCAGTAGCTGCTTTGGCATCTGAAAATTCATTCAAAACCCAGTAAAAAAAACCGTTACGAGAAGGAAATGACAGTAATTCTGCCGTGCGAGCAATCGCAGGAATATGAGAACGATAACGCATAGTCCTGAGAGTGGTCATAACTGCCTTTCTAGCCCTCGAAGTAGCCATTTCTAAGAATTTTAGTGAATAATGAAAGGGAAGAAAAAAGAAGAGATTCAGTGTAGAACAGAAAGAAAGTCAGAATTAAGGAGCTTGGGGAAGGAGTAAAGAAAAAACTACAATGGAGAAGCTTCTCGTCTTCTATAGAAGAATTTGAAGTCATCTATGGAAGAATTTAAAGGAAAAAGCCATTTGGATAAAATGAATGTTACCAAAGTAACTAAATATGGGTATTTTAGATATTTTAGTATGATGAAAAGATAAAAAAGGAACAAAAATTTTTTTTGGACCAATTTACTATAAAGGGCATTTATGACATTGTAATTGATTTTGGATAAATTTTAGTTAAAAAATTTTGGCCAAATAGCACTACCCGAATTTAAATAACCACACGATTTTATAGTTTATTAATACTCATTTATTTTATTTTGTCTAATCACACTATTTTTTATTAGAAATAATATATATATATATATATGAACATTAAAAAATATATTATTTTAATTTTTACAAAATGATTGTTAATGATTTATAAATATTGATTGAGAAAGTAATTTTCTTTTAATTTATATTAAAGTATAATAATTTTGTGTGAATTAAAATTGTTGTTTTAGACTTTATATATATATATATATATATTTTATGTATAAATATTGTTAAACAATAATAATTTTATAATAATTTAAAATTATTATATACATTTATTAAAAATTTTAATAATAATATGCTTCCTCCATCTTATAATATAGTCTCTTAATTTTTAATTAATTGTCACTTAATTTTTTTCCCACGAATTTTAAGATAATTAATATTTTAGTGATTATTAATCATATGAAAAAGGGTTTTTAGTTAAAGTAGGGAAAAACATTATTGGGCTAATTTTTTTTCCGGTTATTATAGTTCATTAACCATTTACATGACCATAACAATCCATACCACCAGATTTCAGTTAACCTTTGGGGCAATGGTCACCTGCCAAACACTTAAGAAAAATTGGAGAAATTTTACAATTAAATTTGTCCAATCATTTAAAAGTACAAAAGAAAAAAAAAATGGCGGTTGAATCCCTCCCTTTCTATGATCTCATTCTGTAGTCTTTGATCCTTTTTTGTGTGTGGTGAACTGTGGAAGCTATCAAGCTACTACGTTAACAGTTGCCAGAGTAAGCCATGGGAATCTTATTACTATGCCTCTACCAACACCGAAGCAGGTAAGTCTACAAACAAAGGGATGGCTTTATATGTCTAGAGTTTTTTTATTTTTATTTTTTGTATAACTATTGTCATATAAATTTTGGAAGAAAGTTTTGAAGAGTTTAAATTAGGATGGAAAGGGTGGATAGAAAAATTTCTAGTAATAACAGATTGGGTTCTTAATTGTAATAATGAATAAACTGAATCTTCTTATTATTATTTTTTTTTTTTGTGATTTTAAGTGATTAGATAAATTTACTCTTAATATTTCTTTAATTTTTCTCAAATGTTTGGCAAGTGACCATCATTGCCACATGAATGGCAGAATGTGGTGATATGGACGGTTATGATTATAAGTAAGTTATTAAGAAATAGTAATGGTTAAAAAAAAAAAAATTAAGGATCCAATAATGTCATTACCTAAATATGAGGTACCGTTTTGACTAAAATAAAAATTATAATTTTTGTTTTCTCATCTTTTACCCCCTTTTTTGTTTTCGCATCCTCTCCATTCCCTACTATTGCTATCCTTTGGCTTTAGATTCATGGTGTTTTTATTAACTGTTTGATATTATTATTTTCTATTCAAATGAGTTTTAAGAAAAAAATGGCTAGATGAAAAAATATTAATTCAAAAAATATAAATAAATTTTTTATTTTGCGTAGAAAACTTATTATAATCTAAACATACATTTATTTAATATAATGAATGAATGAGATTAATATCCCAGCCCTTTGAAAAAATATATATATAAATATATAAATATATATATATATATATATATATAAAAAGAGAGACCAACGGTCGCTAAAATCGACATCAGTCGACCACCAGCCATCTAGGCCTGCTGTATTACGGTACAATTTACAAAAACCTAAGCCATCCCAGTCTCTTGTTTGGCTGTTCACCAGATTAATTAATTCCTTTTAATACTCGTCTTCTCTCTGTCAATGGGGAAATGGCCCCTTTTTTTTATGATTTAATCTTATGGAAAAGGAAGATGTCTTTCTCATGGCCAATCGGGAAGTGGCTTTTTTACTGAAGATTTCCACTCTTTCTCAACTTCGCCTCCAACCCCAAGGTATTTTTAATTCTTTCGTATTCTGTAAATCTTTGATATTGACTATTTGGGTTTTGAAAGATTGTAAATTTATTGCAGAAGACTGATGTTGATGATTCATTTACAGTTTCGCGTGGTGGGATTCATGTGGAACCTGGGGCTCGCGAGAAGGATGTGAGTATATAGTCAATTATTTATTCGTTTTCTCTGTTTCATTGTTTATTGAGGTTTTACTTTTTAAATTTGGATATGTGTTCTTGGTATGGATTTATATTCACAATAAGAATGATACTTTAGTGAGTAAAATTTAATAAAGGCAATAGCTTTAAGATCTGTTGTATGTGATATACCAGAAATTGTTTTGGGTCTTTTAGCGTGGAAAGGGAATGGTGCAAAGGAACTTAGTCAAAGGCTAATTGGAGCTTTGAAATTTTTCTGGAGTGGCTTTTATTGAAAATTGAAAGTCCTAGTTTAGGAAGTAGGACCAGTTTTTCTTCACACTAGCTAATCCGCACTGAACTTTTATGGATTTTATACATTGCACTTGTGCATTTCTATGTGCATATCCAGGTCTACAGGTGTGCTTATGTGTAGATCTTTTAAATAAGTATCTATCCTTGAAAGTAATGTTACTTGCTTGAGATTCAATATATCGCAAGAATTTTTATCAACAAATTTGCGGGGTGCATGTGATGCCTCCTAGATCACAAATCATTATATTACTTGGATAGTGCCTTTGAGGCATCAAGTGTTTTATTCTTCAAGTGGTTTTGTACATTACATGGTTGGTTTTCTTTCTTTCAGGTGGTTAATTCTTTCATTTGCTTTTTAAGTTGAGGTTCATAGTTACTACGCAGGAAGATAGCATTGTTAATACTCCTTCTTTATAAATATAATATCCTTTCCATCATGTCTTCTGATGAATCCTAATTAACTATTGCAGATCCGTAAGTCAGTCAAAAACAGCATTTTCCCCTCCTGGCCTGGATTTTGGTAGATATAACTGGCTTTGTTGAACCTCTTACATTTAATATCATACAATTGATTTAATTCATGCATATTGTTGAAAGAATATTCAGAAATAATAATAATAATTTTTTATGTTTCATTATCTTTTTGGCATATGGAAAATTATTTAATGAAGCCAACTTTTACTGACATTTTCTCTGTGTTTGCACATTTCGTTCAATAATTGTTCAATTCACTATAGACAAGTCTCAGATATTTTGTTTTGAAGTTTCATTTATATGCTTATCCATCAATATAGTTGATATTTGGATATTCTTACTGTACTTTCTTGTTTTGTCAGGTAAATTGTTTCATATTACCGGAATGATTCTAGAAGTTTATATTCTTGAAGTTGGCTAATGCAATTCATGGTGTAAATCATGCTTCATTATCTGTGTGGCCCATATCTATTACAAAATACACAAGAAATGAATAAAGAGATTGTTTCGTTAAAGCATACTAACTGAATCTGAAAATCAACCTTCCTTGATTTTTGGGAGGAACAAGCTGTTTACAACAACTCTTAATTTTTCTGAAGATGTTTCTGTAGCTGTGAAGTTGTAATTCTGTATTTGCTATTTCGCCTCATTTTGATGATATTAATAAATGTTATATCAGATAATGTAACTTGATTTCAGAAACTGAAGCCGTACTATGGTATGGGGATTTGTTTCTGATTAATACTTCCTATTTCTGGGTTATTGTTTGCAGCTCTTGGCTCCGGATCCATCATTGAAACGCTTTAAATCACACGAAAAGAGTGTGTAGCACCTCAAAAAAGTTGGAGATGTTCTTACTGTTGTAGTTGTGGCTGGTATCTTAACCTCTTCACTTCAATCTGATATATTGATTTATATTATCCTTTTTCTGTAGCCTAATAAAACTAATAATAAACAAGCTAGTAGTTTGATTGGTCATATGGCATTCCCTTTCTTTAAGGTGGTGTATATACTCTTCTTGGGAATGCTGGTGTTTTCTTATTTTCAAATCTCCTTAAATACTCACGAAATGCAGAATATATCATTGATGCCCATTGCAATTGTTCATAAGTTTGTCCGTCAGGAGCCCAATTCATAGTCATGAGTCATAACCTCCATCAATTTTTCATTACTGCTTTCATTTGAATGTATGAGCATTATACATGTGAATTAATTATACAGTCATCTTTATGCTGTTCCCTTCTCTTCTGTCAATCCTGTAATGCACTGCACCATCTTTTGATCTTCATATTTTCAGGATGTTGCTATGAGATCTATGTGAAAGCAGTAATGCGGGAAGAAGCAAGAAAGCAGGCAAAAGAGAGCTCATAATTCCAAAAAAAAAAAAGAAACAGTGGTACTTATTCTCCTGGAAACAGATATCAATTGGTAATTGAAACAAATGTTTTAGTTGTTCCAGCGGAGAATACATGTTCGCTTGATGATGTGGAGGAAAATAAGGTGCATGCAGAGTCTCAAACCTGCAATTTCAGTTGTAGAAGAATTTAAACTTGATCTTCCTTTTGATTCTGTGTTTATATTCTTTGGAGAGATCACATGTATCTGAAGCTTGGGCTGAAAATTGACAATCCATGAATCCCACATGGGGAGGAAAGGAAACCTCAAGAGTGGAATCCAAAATCTCTGAAAATGAAATGAGATGGGCTTACTCCAAATTGGATTGGGTTCAATTCTGCTCAACACTTATACGGAAAGTGACACCACTTTGCTACTGTATTTAAACTAAATCAGATTATGGTAAATAAACTAACCAGATCCTCAGATATGAAAAAGAAAGACAAAAGAAGCATTTTTGGATGCATAGACTTATATTCATTGCTCGCGATTTGTTTGAAATAAAATTTAGAAATATTTTTACAAAATTATTTAAAAAAAAAAAAAACTCGCTCGCGCGCACACAAACACACAAACACAAACACACACTAAGAGTGCTATCCAAAATCTCAGAAAATGCAGCGAGTGGGACAGACTTTTGCCCTACTTTGAATTTGGTTCCCTTTTGCTTATTTATTCCCTTCACAATTGATTACCGAAAGTGACACCACCACTTCGCTAGTCGTCTTCATATGGATCACATCATGGTACATAAATTAACCACTTACGTCCTCACTTCAGAATATTAATATTTTTGGTTCTATATTTTTTATTTTTATAAATCTGGTTTTTTTTTTCTTTTTAAGTTTTTTAATCTTCTATCGATTTTTTTTATAGCTTTGATCCATACAGATTTATTTTAGTTTTTTTGGTCCTCCACTTTTTATTTTTTGAAAACAATTGATTCAAATAACCAGAAAATATGTTTTGAGAAGTTTGTTGATCTATTAAATATGAGTATTTTAGGAATTTTATATATTGAATTGTCTTTTTTCTGTCCTTCACCTTTTTGTTTTTTATTCCATTGATCTTGAACTTAAATTCTTGAAAATAAAATTTTTTGCTTGTAATAAAATTCAAACCTTGCCCTTCACCTTTGAGCCAAAGGATATTAATCAACTTAGTCACTAATAACTTTTGTTTTACTTTTACATCTTATGTATTTACTTTTGATTTATTGTGAGATTATATTTAATATTTGAAAATAAATTTATTGAAAATAATATATATTTTTAGATGTGAAAGTAAAATAAAAACTTTTTATTAGGATCTTTTGACTCACATGTGGGGGCATAAAAAATAAATAGGTGAAGGACAAAAAATAACAATTTACCTCTTGAAATTTCTAAAATACCCTTTTATGACATGTCAAAAAACCCTTAAAAAAATGTTTTTTGGTCATTTGGACTAATTATGTAAAAAGAAAAAAAAGGAGGACCAAAAAAATAAAATACAAAGACATGGAACAAAGTTAAAAACAAAATTATGAAAGATAAAAAAAAAATTGAATCAAACTTATAAAAGAAATGATGAACAAAAGTACTAATATTCCTACAAATAAATTTGAAAAAGAAAGAATAAGATAGGCAGCACATTTTTGCCTGCATTTAAAAAGTCAAGACACTTGTCATTATACGATTAGTTTAAATTTAATTATAGAAATATGTCCCAATCCTGAGTTAAAAAGAAAAGAAAAGATTGTTTTTCCTCATGAGGTTCTCAAAATTAGGAAAATACACTACTAAAAAATTATTAAAATATATGTTATTTTTAAATTTGAATATATAATATATATTTTTTAAACTGCTTTAAAATAATAATAATAATAAAGAATGCATAAAATTTCATTTGTTATAAAGGAGGGACCGATAAGAAAAAAAGGAACAAATGGGAAATATAAAGCCAACAGCCAACCACTTTGGTGATGAATATAAAACAAAAAGTAGAACAAAGCTTTTTGGATTACTAAAAAAGCATAACTGAATGGTGCCATGTTCATGCACTCTCTGTCCATCTTTTTCTTTTTTAATTCAATTCATGCTTTCTTGGGCATGTTGAATTGACTTATTGCAAGATTTAATCAAATTATTTTACCATTGTAATATTTATATAAAATTTTAAATATTTTTTAAAAATAAACTAAAAATGTTTTTTATTTTATTAAAATAAATTAAATTTGATTTTAATACATTTTTTTTAAAAATAGTTATATATTAATTTATATTAAAATTTTAAGTAAGTTAAACTATAAACTTTTAAATTTTTAAGAATTTCATATAAAAAAAGTATCATTATAATCTCAATCCGAGACTTAAACAGATACGAGACTATTCATAAAGGGATAATAAATCAAATCTCTATACAGACATATAGATACGAGGCTATTCATAAAGAGATAATGAATCAAATCTCTATACAGACATACATAACATATTTATAAAATTAAAAAAACAAAAAAAATCATAGTGGCAAAAAAAATCATCGTGGCATTTACTGCCCACTTCTTAATCCAACATACTAATTTTTGTCTGAATAATGTTTAATTTTTAAACCTTTTTTTCCTGCCTGACACGTGTCCAATATAGGGGCATTTTAAATTTTTTTTGGGTATATTCATCAAATTTGTAAGAGTGGAGCTCTGGACAAAAGAAATGGCTATTCTTGAATTGACTAAAACACCCCTCATGTGGACAGCTAAATTTTGTTTGCAATTGCATTTGTCAAAGACTAGCCTTTTATGTTCAACACATGGAAACGCCTGCGCTACAACTGCAACTCCAACTCTTGACTTCTGAGCTGTAACAATTTATAGAATTTCAAAATTCAAGAGGAAGAATTTTTTGCGGTAGAGTTCTTGAAGAATTTTTGCAGAAGAAGATTTGTTTAAGGTTGCAGTCTTTTTTTTTTGTCCTGAAAGATGGCTACTTTTGGAGGAACTACTCAAAAGTGTAAGGCCTGTGAGAAGACGGTATACTTGGTGGATCAACTTCAGACTGATGGCAAAGTCTACCATAAGGCTTGTTTCAGATGCCACCACTGCAAAGGAACCCTTAAGGTGATTGATTCATCCATTTCTTGATTCTGATATGAGATTTTGTCTTGATAGCTTGCTCTGGTTTGTATATAATCCTTAGGTCACGAATGTTTCTGTCGTAAAGTTTGGAAAAAATGGGGCAATCTGTGTTTGAATTGAGTTGATCCTCCTTATGATACTGTTGGTTTGATATAGAAATGATTGATTTGAGGATGATGGGGTTGGAGAATTTTAATTTTTCTTAATTTCTGTCTGAAGTTAGTATGAGGGATTCAATCTGTATATTATATGGTGATATCAAAGCTCTGCTTGACGGGAATTTTATAGGTTTGAGGTTGATACAATTTATGCACACTATTTGTTTCTTCATATGGCTGATTAAATTATGTTCTTGAGCAGTATGATTCAATCATGTTCCTGGGCAATTTTATGCTACTCGGTTCATTTTGATGGGAGAATCGGATAATCTCCTTCCTTTTTTTGGTTTTTGGGAATATCTCGTATACTTAATTTTATGCTGTTTTGAGAAACTAACAAGTTTCACTACATTTAATTACTAGCCTATAATGCTGCTTTGGGCATTGCTTTGCATTACAAAAACGAAGATGGAGAATCCTTAATAATCACTAGTAGTGGCTCCTTGTTAGGAGGTTGGAATATTTCTGTTACTGAATTTTTTTATATAACAAAGCAGGTCAAAGCATCGAATTGGTAAATCGGTAATCAGCATGTTTATCACATTAGCCAAAACTTATTCATTCTTGCCTTGTTCAGAACTGTATGGAGGAAATTTAGTACAGTAATCATTCTCTCCCTTTTGGTTTAGTCTTATTGCAACTCCTAATTATATGAGTCAGGTTATATTGGAGGAAATTTAGCTGTATCTAGTTCTACAGCAGAAAAGATTTTGGCTTCAAATTTTATTAACAGTCATCAACAATTGTTGTAAACTTAACCCAAGTAGTCGATGGTCTTTCTACAATCAATTTACTTCATTTAGCTGATAGTGACTGGCAATGTTCTTGTCAGAAAATTTATGAACTTTCAATTTGGAAAGATTTACACTTTGGCAACTAGGCATGTTTGCATAATGTCAAGTCTAGTATCCTAATGAAATCTTGTGTTTAAATTCTAGAAGTGGAGTGATGGGTTCCTCCTTGCTTGACATTCTTTAGGGACTATGTGATGTTATTTGCCCTGCTCAATTAGCTTGTCTATGAACTTGATGTTTATATATTAGTCTTGACGAGTGCCTAATGTTTTATGTAATGGTTTACAGTTGAGCAGTTACAGTTCTTTTGAAGGAGTTCTATACTGCAAACCACATTTTGATCAACTGTTCAAGATGACTGGAAGCTTGGATAAGAGTTTTGAAGGTGACAGAATTATCTTTGTGGAGATTGACAATCTGCTGCTTTCTTTCTTGAATCTCATCTTTTTTTTCCTAATTCTAGTATCTTTCTTACGTAGGTGCTCCGAAAACTGTTAGAACTGAGAGAGCTGCTAATCAGGTAATCCTGAAGGCCTATTTCAGAGATATCTCTTAGCACATAAAAAACCGAAATGAATTGGAACCATTTATTCCCATTTTCAAAACTATTTGATAAATATGTCTTATAATTTCACATTAACTTGGCAGGGCCAGACCAATAGCAAACTTTCAAGCTTGTTTGGTGGAACCCAAGAAAAATGTGTTGCTTGCAAGAAAACTGTGTACCCCCTTGAAAAGGTAACAGAGAATAGCACAAGCAGTAAAAGAACTTTCATCATCTTTGTATTCAGAGAAGTTCATCATTGGATTTGAGAAAAAAATGGTTCCTGCAGCAAAGTTTTTCCGTTGTGCCTATCAGAATTTCCATAATATCAGTCTATTGTCTTCTGAAGTTTCCAAATGGTGTCTTTTCTGTTGATATAGGTGGCAGTTGATGGAACATCATACCATAGAGCTTGTTTCAAGTGTACTCATGGGGGCTGTGTTATTAGTCCATCAAACTATGTAGCCCATGAACATAAACTTTACTGCAGGCACCATCACTCTCAGCTTATCAAAGAAAAGGGTAACTTCAGCCAACTTGAAGAACAACAAAAAGGGGTGACTGAGAACTCAACAGAGTCATCGGAGTAATTTTCTTGGGCATGTTCATCAAAATTCCATTTTCTAAGCTCGAGTAAAATGCAGCCTTTGAAGTGTGCAAGTAGTAAAGATACTCCGGTTGCATTCGACCTGTGTTTTTGAGGAGAAGAATTTTGGAAAATTTTACATTTTGAGTGTTTTTAACTTATGCTTGTGCTTGCTTTCAAGAGAAGATGAAGTGAAATTTTCCCTTTCAATTCCGTATCTGTAACTGAAATTCTTGCTTGAAACTATTTCACAAAGCTTTGGTGCTTGAAATACATCAAAATATTGAACTTTGGGGCAAATTATTTCTGACAAGATTTGCTTAGTAAGGTATAGAATTGCCATTTCATGTACATTTGCTAATCTTTGATTTTTTTAGAAATTCAAAGTTATAAACAGCCTATGCCAAGCACCTCCCCCCGGAAAAGACTGGAGCTTCGAACCTTCATGAAGCAAAGGCATCCTAATTTACTTCTTCATTCTTTACCTATTGCACGGATTGCACTGTAACTTGAAATTTTTAACAATTGCTGCAGTAGTTTTGGGAAAATGATCTTTCCGTGTATTATAAAAATATATTTTATAAACTTAAACCTGAGGTGTTATATTAATTTTTAAATCAATTATATTTTTTGTTTATTTATTTATTTTGCCTCTTAAACAGAGACACTTCAAAAAATACTATTGTCCATAATTATATATAACATCATGTACTACCCTCGACACACAAATTAATTACAATCTTAAAAGAAACTTTTAAGTAAGCACGAAACTCATTTAAAACTTCCTGCCGGATTGTTAATTTTGGACTTTTATTTTTATTTTTTTTATAAATTAACTTAATTCATTTTTCATCAAATTAAAAATATAATATTTTCTTATCGATGTTAGCACAATTTCATATACAATTTTATTTTACACCCTCTCTTTTAATTCTCTTTATGCTTCTCCTCTAGAGGATCAATAGTTATATCTCACTTGCTCAAGACTTTTCGATTTTGAATATTGTTACTTATTAAAAAATATTATTACCTATCATTAAATTAGTAAAATTTGATGAGGATTAAAAAGTTTTAAAAGTAGGTATGCTATGTAAAATTATTAATAACTAGATATATATTTTCTTTATTATGAATAAACGAGTATATCTGATAATGATGCATTGAAATATTTTGAGATGAGGGACTATTTAATTGTGATGCCATTAATTGAGTTTGATTGGATACACCATCCGTTTGGATGGTGTCATCCAATTCCGTAAAATGCACCTTTAAATTGGAATTCATTTTTCGCTCAAAAATAAAATTTTTTTTTGAAAATCAAATTAAACCATCAATCTAAGGTGGGATGTACAAATTTTTTTGGTTTTTGAATAAAAAATGAATTTAAATTGACATATACATTTTACGTGATGATAGATGAAGAATGGAGAATGGAGGAAAAAAATGGTGTGACCAATCACACCCTTTGTTACGGCGAATGTCAATATTCCTACATGACCATTCATCTAATAAATTTTCACTGGTTTATAAAGGTTTTTGGATGTATCTTCCCCTTTTCTAGTGTCATAAAAGGTGTGATTAGATACATCATCTGTTTGGATGGTGTCATTCAATTCCATAAAATGCACCGTTAAATTGGAGTTTATTTTTCACTCAAAAAAAAAATTTTTTTTTTAAATCAAATTAAATCATGCATGTAAGGTGTAATGTTTTAATTTTTTTGATTTCGAATAAAAATGAACTTCAATTGATATATACATTTGATGTACGGATAGATAAATAATGAAAAATAGAGGAAAAAAAAATCTCATAGCCACTCACACCCAATATATACTAAGGATTTTTCGATTTTCAGCTGCAATTATTACCTACTTCCTAACGGTCCCCTTTCTCTTTACAAAGAAACGCCTTTCAGTTCATTCAATTCTCGCCGTACGTGGTTCTGGAAATTCTCGGAGAATGCGATTAGAGTCGCGGTCGTGTAAATCATTTCACAAACCCTCTGATCTTTCATTGCTAAGCCTAAGCTGAACATGGCTAATCAAACTTTATCTTCAAGAGCTTTCTTCGTGGCTCAATTCACTCTCAGAATTTCAGTGGTTGCATTCACCATTGCTGCGATCGTTGCCACGGTTGCAACTAGGGAATGCCTCGAAGAATATGGGCTGATTGAGGATTTCGACTACAGGGGCTCACCTCCTATGAGGTAAATTAGACTTTTAAATCAAAATCTTGGCTTGGGTTGGAAGTTTGAAGGTTTCTGTTTGATGCACTTCTTCGCTTGTTTTTAATCGGAAAATTTTGCAGGTTTCAAGTTGGGGCAAATGCTATTGTGGGCTCTCTGTGTCTGGGTTCTTTGATTCTTATTTATAATTTGAAGGGTTCCAAGTCAGATCCCTATTATTACTTCCAACTGTTCTTGCATGATATGGTAATGGGTCCATTTTAGTTGATGACTTCTCTGTTTCCTATATGTGTGTTAAATTATTCCTCTTTGAACTAGAAATTCAGGGCTTTTGAAGTACAATTCTGGAGTTCCTTTTTGCATATGGTTGAAATTCAGGGCTTGAATGCCTACGAATTAGAAATGCCAAAAACAAAAAGGATAAAATCTTAGATAAATTTGTAGAGGAAAAAGAATCATTGGAATCTTGATTTCTTTTGGCAGGCAATGGCTTTGTTGTCAATGGCAGGGTGTGCTGCAGTGACTGGAGAAAAGTATCTGGCAAAACATGGGCAAGAGATAAATTTTCTCAAGATTTGGCCTCCCTATTGTTCTCGTGCGGAAAACTACTGTCATAGAATGTTGGTAGCTCTTGGATTATCATATCTAGCCTTCTCTTGTATGTTCATTCTTGCCCTTATGGATGTTCACAAACTCAAGAAGTCTTAGTGTAAGAAGTTAATATTGTATTTTTGGCTCTTATTCTAATACTCTCTGAAATGAGTATTTGTCTTTCACCATATTCATGTGTTCGTTGATTTAATTTTTTTTTCCCCAATCATTTGAAACATGTACTCTCAATTACCATTTATAAGTCATGGTAGCCCATTTTATTAAAATTAAAGTATTATTTATTTTTTAAATACCTTTATTTATGAATCTAATTGAATTAATAGGTTATATGAGTACCAATTTTTAAGGACCTAATTAATAGTTAGGACCTAGGGATTACCAATTTTAGGATAAGATAGACAGATCAAGGGATACTAGGAAAGAGAGAAAAATAAATAAAAATGCAACATTAAATTTGAGACAAATTATTATAGTCATTTTAATCTTTATTTTTATAAATTTCTTCAATTCTATATAAATTGTTGTGCAGGTTCTAAATCTGTTAGGATCATCAATACCTGAGAATTTAGATATTAACAAAATATATAAATACATTTTTATTTTGATGGCATGAGTACATAAAGAAAGAAGGGGGAAAATGGAAAAAATCAAATAATAACAAAAGAGAAAAAAAAGAGTTGAATTTAATGACTTTTTTCCAAATTATGAAAACCGAACTAATAACACATTCAATGTTTTATAGTTGAGGAATAAAACATATTGCTCTGTCTTTCAAATAACAAAGGTGGTCAGTGGACTTGAGAGAAAATGGTTCTGGAAAATGGATCCTTGCATTAGTGTCATTAAAAGAGACTCTTTGTTCTCTGTTGTTCATAATGTAAGTCCTTTTGGTTTGTTACATAGGAAAAAAATGTTTTTAATCAAATTAGAAAAGTCTTTCGTAATTAAATAAGCCGAAAAGATAATTAAGAAAAATGACAAAAATTATATTATTTTTATTGGTACGTGGAAGATGACTTTGGCATCGGAGTTATTCTGAGATCATCAGTTCATGTGATCATTCATTTGAACTGAATTGAAAGTCTTGGTCTTCCAGTAAAAGTCGTGACCTGTAAGTCATGATCAACAGGTTGCCATTCTTAAAGATAAGTCATAAGTAATTATTGGTTGGTCGTGGACATAAGTTTAGCTCTTATTGAGTTTTATTGGCTTTTATTTATAAACCTAAAAGGTCTTGATCCATTAGTAAGCTAGCCAGGTTCTCGATTTTTGAATTGAGCTATTGAATATTTGGATTAGACCCTTTAGTCAGGCCCATTTGTCCATCACATATAGACCACCTTTATAATGAATAATTACTAATTTTTTTTTAGATTTACCACACTTTTTGGGATAAAATTGATGTATGTAAAACTTGATTCAACCCAAAAAATTAATAATCCAACCTCAAAATACTCATAGAATAGATTCACAATGACTTTTTTTTCTCTCTTGTAAAGTTCACAATTAATGATCTACTGGGTCCTTTTGCCCAAAATAAAAAGTTGAAAGTGTGGTATATAAAGTCTAAGCACTCCATTATAATACCTTTTTTCCAAAATAGGTGCACCTAAACTTGTTTTTTGCCATCTCCGTGGATTTTTAACTGCCTTAATTAATACAAAGATAAGGATGCCCAATTATAGGTCAGTGTACAGTCACTTGTCTATTTTGTCATCAATGTTCTATTCCTACAGGTACATTTGGAGGGAAGAACAAAATTTATTTTAATATTTATGAAATAAGTGAAATTGACCCATATTTAAAAATAATAAAGAGAGTAATAACTCTACATTTCTATTACACTATTCTAAATTCTAACTAAAAAAACCTTACATGGCTCAAGCAGCCTATAAAAATGTTCTCATCTTCTCAGATTCTCTTCACAAGCATTAGTAAAACCTCTGAAAATTAATCATGCAAAGCGCTAATAATTATTTGCTAAATCAATGCATCCCATCCACTGTATCTGTGGCACTCATCATCTTCATCGTATCTTGCTTCCTATTTCCTCCTACCACCAAAGCAAACAACGATAATGAAATCGGTTTCTCAACAGAACTCATCCATCGCGACTCACCTCTGTCTCCTTTATTCAACCCTAACCTATCCGACATTGAACGGATGGAGATGTCTCTTCAACGCTCATTGAATCATATCAAGAACATGCATATCGGACCGGTAAAATTAATCCCGGACGGCGGTGTATACCTCATGAAAATCTCATACGGTACTCCGCCGTACGAGACTTTCTCAATCCTCGACGCTGGTTCCTCACTTTCATGGATACAATGCGAACCTTGTATTCATTGCTATCCTTCAGCAACTCCTCCTTTCGATCCTAGACATTCCCGAACCTACCAACCCGCCCTCTGTAACAGTTCTAGTCCCCTGAATAAAGAACCTTGTCACTACGAAGTGAGGTACATGGACGGGACCCACAGTCGAGGTGTGTATGCTTATGACACCATTACAGTAGGTTCTCGTGATCAGAAAGTAACTTTCCCAAATTTCTTATTCGGATGCGGGCACGACAACGGTGGCAGCGCGGGTCCGACTTTTCCTCATAAATCAGCGGGTTTGGTAGGATTTGGATCCGAGGAGCACTCTTTTCTATCCCAGCTCCATGCCATACACGGTGGAAAATATGCCCATTGCATGACTCCGGCCACGTCAGGGCGTCCAGGCAAAATCAGTTTTGGTAGAGACGCAGTGGTGTCCGGACACGGCGTCGTAACGACGCCTCTTATCATTGACCAACATTACTATTATGCCATGTTGGAAGGGATCACAGTCGGATCGGACAGAGTAAATTCATATAATTTTAACGAGAGTGGTCGGGGCGAAAATAGTCAATACAGAATGACTCTGGATACCGGTGCTGAACCGGTACTTCTTCCCCGTGGATTCCATCTTCAGGTGGATAGACTGGTACGGAGGTCAATCAGACTGACTCCATACACGAGTCTGCCCTTCACATTGTGCTATCAAAAGCGATTGTTGAAGGATTCTGATATTCCGAGGATTATTTTTCATTTCCATGGTGCAGATTTACAGTTGAGCCCTACGCAGTCGTTTATGGAACGAGCAAGTTATCGCTGTCTGGTACTTTTACCCCATGATGATGAGATCATATTTGGCAATAAGGCAATGACCAACTTTTTGGTAGGCTATGACTTTGCGAGGCAAAGGGTTTCATTCAAGCATATGAACTGCTCCAGTTACTGATCAAAGTTCCTGATCCAGGTTGTATAATGGAAATTGGAAAGTTCAAAATTGTATGTATGAAATGATTAAATGAATGAATGAATATTACTGCTTTTATGTAATAAAAAAATTAAAAAGATGCAAGCTGTGAAGAACCATGATCTAAAAGTATCTCGCAATCCACCAGTTATGACATCTCGCAACCCGCCTTGTGGTCATATCACAAAGGATTTGCTTATCACCTCCTTGAAACCAGCTCCACCTTTTCTCTTTTGACTGGTTACATGGCATGATGAGAACTGATAAGATCAAGCACGTCAAATGGTAAGGAGGCAATCACCTAACTCGCAAGGTTAAGTTCGTGAGTATTATATTTTAAGCGAGTTTGAGTACATCTTGAACAGACTGATGTGACAATCATTAAATGTATGTCAAATTGGGGGTTGAGAACACAAAAATCCATAACGAGAACCTTCCATATCTAATAAATCAGGGATCTTATGGTTTAAATATTGTAAACAACACGATTATCACTCCATACTGACCGGACATTCTTATTTATTAATGACAATACCCTCATCACTCTATCACTCTATGTATAAATAGAGGGTCCACAGTGTACTATATATTAAAGAAGTAACAAATCTCTATTTATTTAAAGAAGTAAGAAATCTCTCTTGCTTTATATTCAATACACTTCACTCCACAGTATATTAACTTAAGTTTCAGAATGATCCTAGGAAATAATCTCCTTTCTTAATAGGACTACCACCTTCTTATTAGCTAATGTGTTCCAACTGGGAGAGGACACTGGAGAATAAGAATATTGTACGATCAAGCTGCTTGATTTGCTCTTGTTTTGACTTTCACCCCATTAATGTTGACCAGAAAAATTTGCCAGTCCTTTTGGTGATCATACTAATTGCTTTTGATAACTCTAGGATCAGAAATTTTACAGACCTCAGAGAAAAGTGGCAAATTAAGTCTAAAAAATTTCAGGGTTTAGAATTAGGGAATTAGGAGAAAATAATTTTAGATAAATTTTCAATTAAGAGTTTTTAATTTTCAATTTCTTTATCTTGATCTCATTTTTTTTATTTTTATTTTTTACAAATGTGGCCGATCCAAACGAGTTAGCATAAGTAGAAATATACTCTACTATGTTATGTTAAGAGTTTACTATAGGAGTTTATCAAGGATCAAAACAGTTTTGAGTAAACTCTCCGTTTGAAAACCTTGGCTGCTGGCATGCCTACACCCTCTGTTCTTCATTTTGATGAGCAGATTTGCGATCTAAACAGAAGAGACAGAGAAGGATTCTTGAGTTACGGGAAACGGATTTGCAATTATAAATTCAGCAAAACATGGGTATCAACAAATTCAAGCCTAATTTCAGACCCCCAATCGTCATTGAATGGATCCGAGTAGCTATAGAAAATGACGTAAGGAAGCTTGAACTTGTTCAGTTACATGTTGCTGCTTCTGATAGTGTTGTTCTGTCTGGTATAATATTTTAAGCTAGATCTCCTTCTGGAGCTATCTGTACGAACATGGTAGTTATCGAAAAATTATACTTACCAAAACTATGTCAAAATCTCAAGTCTCTTCATCTTCGTAATGTAAGGCTACAGAATTCAGATCTGGAAAGGATGACCTCAAACTGCCTCATGATTGAAGATCTGGTCATCCTTGTTACCACTAGTTCTTCTGCTTGTTTCAAAGTAAGTAACCTTTCAATGCTTAAAAAACTTGATTTTAGATGACAATTCAGATATAATCTATCGGGTTATAGCGGTTGAAGTTGCAGAAAACCGGAAACTTGAATTCTTTTATTGTTCTAACTTTCCACCTTAGAAGTTTAAGATTATCCCCAAATTGGCACTACAGATGAGTTTTTCTTAGATTTCCAACACAGATTCCCTCAATTAGATTATATGAAAATTGATTGTTGCCTCAATTCGGGAACTCTAAGAATTTCAAGTTCTTCCACGAGAAAAATGGGTTTTTCATAGATAATTTTTTCAACAATGTTTGTACAAAGGCTATAAAAATTGATGCTCCAAGCATGACTGAGTTTCACTTAGGAGGTGCAGATCAATGCTCCCATAATGACTTTTTTTCAGATACTGAGGAAAGTTGATAAAAAGGGTATCATTTGCATGTTCCTCAAGTAATTGTCTCTCCGATATAAATATGAGTCTATACTCATATTCTCAAGGAATTTCTCCCAATCGAAGATCTATCTGTTTCTGGGGAAATGTTTTTCCAATCGTTAAAGATGTTTTATGAGATCTTGCTGATGCTGCACAAATTCATTAGTTTATTTTAAGTGCAGAAGTACGTTTTACGGAAGAATTTCTTGAGGGAGTTTCCCGTGCTTGTCAGGCTAAGACTCTAAGAATAGTATCGGGCGCATTCTGGAGATAAGGAGACTTTGGAGGAATTCATGTCTAGGTATTTGATGATCAAAAGAAATAAAGAAGGCAACGATGATAACCAAAGCTTGGAGGCATTCATACCTAGGCATCGCATTCTGGAGACAAGGACAGTCTCTCTAAAATTTCTTACAATTTTGATGGTCATCCTATCTTCTTTCAACATAATAGAATATTTCAAAAAATATACTCACTTATTTGTGAAAATTTTTTTATGAAGAGAATAGGTAATCTTGAAAAGAAAAAAAAAAAGAGTTAGTGTGAGCTCAGATGATCATAACAAATTTTTATTCATTTAAGCACATATTATACAACCTCAAATTATAAGATTCAGTAATTAGAGCAATCAGTTTGCTTAAATGAAAC
>JAWZTD010000002.1:4560467-4571425 GCA_035221335.1 Echites panduratus | reverse complement strand
GAATTTTGAAGTTGTAGTTATGTTACTCAGGTTGAATACCTCAGTTTTAGAATAGTATAAGTAGAAACTGTATTCTGTAAAGATTTAGCACTTCTGAGATTGAGGGAGACATTTATGACATCTTTGGCTTGTGGAATTGAGGTGTGAAGTTTGAGCATTCATTGAAGTGGCAAGCATTAGTTTAAATGACAGTTGTTATGCCAAAAATATCATTGAGTAAAAGCCTTTTTAACCTTCTGTCTTCAATTATATTTTCATACCCAAAGCATTAGTAGTTGGAATATTTGAACAAAACAAGATCATAGGGTATAGTAGCTGGATGGACCCATGTTGCCAAGACATTCATTTTCTTGGAACCTTTTTTCTTTGATTTGCATTCACCAGAACCTGCTGTTCTGGACACCATTGTGGTTCAGTGAGCTGTCTCAGAACTAAAAGGTTATGGCCTTCCCTGTGTTACACAAGTTAAATCTTCAAGCACTCATCACATGAGCTGATTGGGATTCTCAATCCATGAGTTTGTTACATTTGGTTTTGTAGGTTTTTTCAATTGTTTGCTTTTCTACCCTTTCCTTTTAGGGATCATGTTCTGATCTTAGTGAACACAAGTATCCACAACAGAAAACTTGCAATCTTTCTCCCTTCTCTACCTGAACTTCAACACTCGAGGGAGGGAAAAACCTATACTGAATGAGTACATTACTTAATAAGGAATTTAATATTTATCCATGATATTCATGAATGTTTCTGAAAAGTTAGTTAACTCTTGTTGGCTAACCAGAATTGACATGGTCTGCAAATGTTTCATTGAACTGATCATTCTTTTGCTACTTTGTGCTTTTATTGCTGAATACCTAATTGATTTAAAGAAATAAATGGAAGAAAAGTGAAAAAGATAGATTTTGGAGCATATGGTTGGCCTAATTTCTTACAGTTGGAAGGTATTTCAAAACTTCGCCAAGAAAGTAAACCCTTCCTTTTTTAGATATGTCACCACCAGGTGTTTGATTCCTCTAAATATCATATCTCTCTGGAAACATGCTATGGACCTCTTTTTTTCCCTTTCCAATTGTTCTACAAGTCACTTGTATTTTCCTCAGAAATTAGCAGCAATGGTTCGGTTTGTTCATTTAGTTTGTATGAGTGGTTATTGACTTTTTTTTATACCTTAGGTTATGTTAGGACAAAAGTCAGGGCTAAGCCGATACTAAGTTTCTCTTGTCTGTTTGGCAGATCTTATAAGAGCAGACCTTGCATTGAGACTCAACAATGTCTTCTCCAGCAAAGAGAAGAGACATGGATGTTATGAAGTTGTAAGTTCTTGATGCATTAGTATCAACTGTTGATGGGAGATTGGAAGGATGGTTTGATATGTTTAGTATGACATTAAACTTTTCCATTTCACATGTCTGTTTTTCAGTTTCTTTTGGCATAACATTTGCTGCTAAAGTAGCCTCAAGACAGAAAGAACACCAATGAAAAAGACATCATAATGCAATTATTAACTAAGAAATTTCTAATGTCTAAATGCTGATAGCAACAGAGTTAAATTTGAGAATGCCATGTACATACATGTGTGTATATATATACACTTATGTGTCTATATATATGAGATTCTCTAGCAATACTGAAAAAGAAATCTTTTCATCAGCAGTACACTCATGTTATACAAATTCTGAATAGAGAATTACCCTGCTTCTATTTAATATTATTTGGATGTTTTATTGTTTTAAGAGTGCGTAAGGAAAAGAAAGTTGATCAAGAAAAGCAAGATTATCCTTTATGGTATTTGGCAATTGAAATTGTTTATCATCCAGCTACGGTTATCAAATGTAAACAAGTTCACCCATCTATATGATCAGCTGTCATATCTTGTTTATCCATCTAATTCTGCTGCTATTATATCTTGTTTATCTTTCTTATCATGCTTATGTATTTTCGAAAGCTTATTGATCAAGTAATGATTCAATGTGTTCATTATCTCAATATATGACTTAGTCAATTTGTGAGTTCCTTTTATTTTATTTTTTCTGTAGACAATTTCTTGAAATTGACTTTTGGCATGAAAAGTATTGGACCTGTAGATTTATTTAGGTGTTATCTTTTTCACAAATATTTTTATTGGGTTTTTGTTGGGGGGAAAGCTAAGCAAAGGAGGCAGATTTAAGCACTTGGGGGAACGAAGGGAAATTTAACAAAACACCCGCACTACTAAAATACCATATCAAAAGATATGCATAAAGACAGCTTATTTTCCCATACTACTAATAACCACACACTATAAATTTTTCACATCTACTCCTTGCTTTTCCTCTGCTTCCCTCTCCCTCCTTCTGTTCTTCCAAATTTGCTACTTTCCCTATATACAATCATGGTGTCGAAATCTCTCCAAATTTCGCTAATTACATGAGGAAGCCATGACATCTGAAATCTGAAGAACATAGTAATTGATGAAGTCTCTGCCATAAAGAATGTAACAATATATTGAAAACATAGTAAAGTGCAATCTCATGAAGTGCTTGAGCTACATCCACCTTTTTGAGCTCTTTATATTATCTATCACTATATAGAGACAGGTTACCTAGACTAGTTCATAAAAAAAGCCAATGGAGGAGGAACTTGAACACTTATTTAAGGATGACCAAGAGTTCCAGTGATCATTACTTCCTACTGATCTGATATGATAAATTTTCAGTAACGATGTGACGGTTCAAATGTTTAATTAAAATGATTAAATTGTCTGAGAAAGATGTGCATCATTTCTGAAATTTTGAAATCGATATCAGTTGTCACATATCTTATGGTTCCAAGAACACCTTATGTAGCTGTGAAATACTTCTTGTAGGTTGTGATTTCATGCTGTTTGTTGAGGTTGTTTTATGAGATGACCTATATTCTTAGTACTGATTTAACTGAAGATTTGGGAGATTCATGCCACTTTTAGGTAAAATTGCTTTTAATGGATGAGAAACATGTCTGATAAGATCCATTTGTGTTCTCGATTCAGGATGATGAGCGATTATTCTGTCGAAACAATAAACGATGGACTCAATGAATTCAATGTGCTATTTCACGGTCCAAAAGAAAGTACTGTCCCTTCCTACTAGTCTGTTGATTTAAACTTGTATCAATTCTGTTATCAATATTATTCATTTTACATGTCCCTTCTTCATTCCATTGGTTGGTTTACCATCATTTTACCCCTTTGGGAATGGGACTGGGGTTTGGATAAAGGTGAATTATATACATGAATGGCACATCTAAGGTTGTCTTGGGGAATTGGTAATATTTTGTCCAAAGTAGGAAAGGATATACTCTTTCTTGTTTGTGTTCTTCAAGTCTCTCACTCTTCTCTCGCATTAGGGACTAAAATTTTCCTAGTTGATTTACTCATGGTTAAATTTTCTGCATGCCAGGTTGATTTCCCAATCCGAAATTAAAAAACCCTTTTAATGAAGCTCTCAATTCCATAACATGTTACAGTATTATGTATACACTGGTGGGAAAATTTTCAGGTCCTTATGAAGGTGGAGTGTGGAAAGTTCGTGTTGAACTTCCTGATGCTTATCCATACAAGTCTCCTTCTATAGGGTTTGTTAACAAGATATTCCACCCAAATGTTGATGAATTGTGAGTTTACTTATTCCCTTAACATGTTTTTATAGTTTGTTTATATATACAGATCCTTAGTAGGGTTTCTTAACAAGATACCGCACAAATGTTGATAAATTGTGCTTTTACTTATAAGTGCTTATACTTTATTTATCTGGCTAAACTGGCCTGTCATCACAAATGGTGTCTATTTTTCAGTGATTTATGTCCTACTGTATGGTGAACAATTAATTGCGTGGCTGTGTACGTAGTTTCAAATCTGAATAATTTCTGTTCTTTTACTTCTCATTTGACACTTTGAAATATCTTTTTGGCTTTCAGGTCTGGCTCTGTTTGCTTGGATGTTATTAACCAATCATGGAGCCCAATGTTTGGTATTACCAGCTATTTTTCTAATTACTACAATTCAGCAATCAAATCAGAATACTAAATGTTGTTAACGGGTGAATTTTTATGTTGGGAGGGCAAGGAGGCTGATGAATATGTGATATGAGCATGAAATTTTCATTGTAGTCTTGTCTAATTGCTGTTGCTGATTGTTGCAGATCTTTTAAATATCTTCGAGGTTTTCCTTCCTCAACTTCTGCTTTACCCAAATCCTTCTGATCCATTAAATGGTGATGCTGCATCAATGATGATGAAGGACAAGGAGCAATATGAACAAAAAGTTAAAGGTGAAATTCCGTAAGGTTTATTCATTGGCAAGCTTTTTTGGTCAAATACTTCTTCTCTTCCAAATCTTCTTCCAAAAATTGTTTTTTCGTAAGGATTCATTTCCAACACATTGGTTCCACTTCACACATTTAATATACATTCTTATATATTTTTAATTTAGATTTCACTCCTTCACTAATTATCATAACTATAATCTAACTAGATTTTTAATCAATCCAACACATGGGATCCACCATACATCAAGTCATTTAATCAATCCATGAAACAAATATTGTCTAAATGAGCATTTTTCTTTTTACAAAAGAAAAAACACTTGTATTTTTCTTCTAGATTATTATTATTATTATTATTATTTAAAATTTTATTTTCCCTTTGAGGATGATTTATTGAAAGCTAAAAAATTCTCAACTAAACCTCTGAACAGTTTGAAGAGAGAATAGCAGAAGTAGGAATCTCAGCTTGCTTGATCCATAAATGTAGAAGCTTTACAGGTTCATGTAAATTTCTGGAACAAAAATCTACTTTGGCCTATTACTCTGTTGAATAAAGTTGCTTTTGTTTATCCATGTTCAAGCCAAAGTAATTGAAGGATTTTGTTTTTTATCCTATCTTTTAGCTATAAATATAGCTTGGTAGAGAAATGTAAACTCTAGATCGGGCATATCTTCTCTCTTGGATTGATCTCCATAAAATTTCACCTTTTAATGCACGAAAGAAGAAATCAAATTTGAAATGAGTTGAAACACAAGTAATGTTCGAGTCTCCATCGGAGGGGGAACGACTGATAACATGCATCTGCATATAATGTTTTGACTGGTGGAAGAGTATGAATTTCCTTACTTGTGTCACTGCAAGCAGAATACTGTGAGCGATATGCAAAGAAGGAAGACATTGTTAACTCCAAGGAAGATGAAGAAAGTGATGATGAGGACATCAGCGATGGGCAGTGCACGTCAAGTGATGATGAAATTCCAGGTCTTGACCCTTGAGGGTCTGGGAGGTTTAAGAGGCTCCTCTCTCATATGCTCAACAACAAATTCAAATGCTACTATCAATCTAGTTAGTCTGTCATGTGACATTAATTATAGTTTGCATGTAAATCATGGATGTTGTATTGTGTCATATTCATGATTTCTTTACAGTGAACGTAGAATTATCAAAAGTAGGAGGGGAAAAAAAGGGGGTGGATTATAGCCAATGGAAAGTTTATTATCAGTCAAATATTTAACTAATTCTCTCTTTGCTTGCCCTCTCTTAGCATTTTATATTATCTGGTAGACTTGAAAGAAGCATTGTGGGATTGCTGATTCAGATATGATATAACGATTTTTAATAGCTCAGCACTTGCAGCCTTGCAGACGTAATTTTTTAAAAAATCGGAAATCAAAAATTTAGAGGTTTATGTTTAATATTAGTCTAATTTAATTCTAATTGAAATGTAATTAAATCGTTAATATTATAATAATAATAAAAATATTTTAAAGATAAATTCTTTTTTTTAATAATTTTATAATATAATAATATTCAAATCAATTCTATAGTTATGATATTATCAATTTTTTTATTAATAATAAAAATTTTATTTTATAGTGATTTAAATATGATATTTTTTAACGTGGATAAAATTTATTTGATTATAAGATATTTTATTTATTTATTAATATTTAATAATGTCATATATTTTGAGTATATTTTTGTATTTTATAATAACTAATTGAATATAATAATTAAATTTATAATTTGATTCAAGAATAATTTGATATTAAAAAATCTTTTTTTTTTGTGTTGAAATTTGGACTATTGATCCTAATTTGTATTTTTTTAAAAATCGATCGGTTTAACTTCAGATTAGTCAGTTCATTCTAATTTTTCATTTAGAGAGCGATTTTTATGAGAAAAGATTCAATAATTATTTTAAACTAATTTGATAACCAGTTCACGATTTTATCAACCCGCTTTGAAAAACAATGCGTGGAACCTTTTGTGGTATCTTTATATGTATGTGTGTCTACTTCATGAGCTGGTTTTCTATCTCTGTTTGATGTGTTTACCTTGTTGCAGTAGAAATAGACGAATCTTGATTAGAAAGAACAGTTTGCATTAGGTATTTCTTAGTGATCCTGAAGTGCATGAAATGCACAAGATTGACCCTTTCTGGATGACTTAATTGGGGCTATTTTATATGTTGATAATGCACGAGTCTTTTCATATGATTGTTTGACGCATACCAAGAAGAATATAAAGGATTTGGTTGTATTTGATGAGTGATGACAGACTGTTGGAAGTCAAGAACTCTTTAGCTTTTCTGCATCTGTTGGGCTTTAAATAATCATTTGCTTCTTGTAATATTTTTATGATTTCCTTGGCATATTCTTCAATGATTGCCTTTTTATCCGGCCATGGCTTTTCTCTTTGGATATCTGTGTTCTCTTGTTATCGTGTTATTAATTCCCCTCCCCGGCAGGTGAATGAATAAAGTCAAGACATCTATTTTTGGCACTCTTGTGGAAAGTTACACTGCCAAATAAAGGACTCATGGAATTCAAATTTGCCTTATATTTGCATATTACTAGCGTCAAATTAAACCACTCGGGGCTAGCTCAAGTGGTCACCTGATATTATTTTCAATGAGGAGGTTAGGGGGTCGAATTTAGTTAGATATATATTGGATAGGCCTTTAAAAAAAACATAAATATATTGAATAGACCTTAATGAAAAAAAAACATCAAATTAATGTTCATTTGAATACAAAACTTTAAAACACAATTCAAACTTATGCTATATTTATCCATAAATTCATATTAACAATTTAATTTTAAAATTGTACAATATCAACTCACAAGTATATTACCAAATATGGGCATGTATGTAATTTTCCATTTCCGTTTTCCAAAAAATAATCTATAGAGGCTTGGATTCTGGTGGCTAGAAAAGTGCAATACCATTTAACAAAATAATCCACTCACAGGGTTTCGTTCTTTAGTTTCTTAACTGAGATGTAGTTGTGTTTGTGATGGTAATTAAGAGGAAATTCAAGAAAGAACCATTTGTAATGAGATAAGAAATACCATTTCACTTGAATTAGTATATTATTATAAGTAGCACAATCAGACCTTCGTGTTTGCTGGGAAGTCCTCAAAACACTAGCTGACATTCAAGATTTGACGCTTTCCATGATCAGCCGGCATCAAATATACAAGGATTTTCCTGTTCCTGTTTTTGCTTGTTCTCGAGTCTTGGCCAGCATTTGTAGCCGTGTGGTACAAGTGATCTTTGTAAATTCAGACAATTGGCAATTTATATGAAACCTTTTTGAGTGGTCCTTCCTTGTTGGAAGACAATGCTGATCATTCTATTCACCTTTAACAAGACGAGCAAGTGAAGTTTGGGAACTTTCTTTCAAAATTTTCAGCTTGTTTCTGTGTGATGGACTGTGCTCCTAAATGGTCAGTCTTGGCTATGTTTTTTGTTTTCTTGACAATGGTGAGTTCAGAAACAGAGGAAGTTAAGAGGGCTTTAGTTCAATTTATGAACAACATTGCTCCCGGGAATCCTGGAAGAGAGAGTTGGGGATGGGATTCAAACTCAGATCCTTGCAATGATAATTGGAAAGGTGTGGATTGTGCAGGTTCACAGTCTGTCAAGAAAATTGTTCTTGATGGGTTCAACCTTACCGGGGTATTTGATGCAAGGTCTATCTGTATTGCAGGATCACTTCAGGTCATCAGCCTTAGTGAGAATAAGGTTAATGGAGGATTACCTGAAGAGATATCTAATTGTAAGCATCTGACACATTTGTATATTCAAGGAAACAACTTCTCAGGAAATATTCCCAGTTCTCTCCCGAAGTTGAGTAATCTGAAAAGGCTTCTCATATCAAACAATGACTTCTCTGGGGAGCTTCCAGATTTGTCAAGAATTACAGGCTTAATAACATTCCTGGTTGAAAACAATCAGCTCAGTGGAGGAATACCAAAACTTGACTTCTCCTATCTGCGCGATTTCAATGTCTCCAACAACAATTTCAGTGGTCCTATCCCTGATGTAAAAGGCCATTTCTCGGCAGCCAGTTTCATAGGTAATCCTGGATTATGTGGACCACCATTGTCAAATCCATGTCCTGCTCCTCCAACTCCACCTGTTAGAAAGAAAGGTTCTTCAAGGAAACAGTACCTCATTTACTCTGGTTATGCTGCTCTTGGATTGATTATCATTCTATTAGTTGTCTTCAAAGCTATCAAAATGAGGAAGCCTAAAGAGACTAATGGTGGTATCAAAACAGATAATACAAGCAGCAAAACAAGTAGCTCATCTAGTGAGTTCAAGAATGGGGGAAGCAGGTCAGAGTATTCGATAACCTCTCCTGATGCTGGCAAAACTTCAGCATCCCTAGTGGTTCTTTCAAGTCCAGTGGTCAATGGGCTGAAATTTGAAGATCTGCTTAGAGCACCTGCAGAATTGATCGGAAGAGGGAAAAACGGAACCCTCTATAAGGTCACTCTTAATTCTGGAGTGAATCTGGCAGTCAAAAGGATCAAGGATTGGGAAATTTCTAAGGATGAATTCAAGCAAAGGATGCAGAGGATAGACAATTTGAAACATCAGAATGTATTGCCCGTAGTTGCCTATTACTGTTCCCTGCAGGAGAAGCTCTTAGTTTATGAATTCCAGCAGAATGGCAGTCTCTTCAAACTTCTCCATGGTAAGTCCATCTCTTTCTTTCCATATTTATGAGCACACTATTCTTTCTTTCCCTTAAATCCTTTATCTAGACAAGATTAGAACAAAAATGCCAAAAAATGGGTAGTAGAGCTCGTTCAAATCTCCTGAAAATTCCAAAAACTACTCGAAAGATCTGGGATCTCCAGGAATTTTCTCCAAACTTGAAATCTCAAATCTTTCTTCAGTTTCATCAAATAAAAAGTGTAAACATATGACCATCAACGTGTTCCTAGATGTGCATTACTCTTAAGGCTAAAGTATTGCACTCTGAACCGGATAGATTAATGTTAAAGAGATAACTATAAATGAATGATATAAGTACTATTGAAGTTGTATGTTTTTTTAATTTGACCATTTAACTTTTAAATATATCAATTTGACCATTTAACTTTATGAGATTTACAATTTAATTATTTAAATTTGTTTAATTTTTCGATTCAGCTATTTAACATTATAACTTTTGTTAATTTCACCCTTCAACTTTATGAAAATTTTTAAAGGATTAACTTGTAATGGTAAAATTGACAAATTTTTAAAGTCGAATGATCAAATTGATATGTTTTAAAGTTAAATGGTCAAATTGAAAAAATAATACAACTTTACCGGTTATAAGTCATAATACTTATGGCATAAATGAAACTGGAAAACAGGAAACTATGTAATCTAATGGACAATTATCAATGCAGGATCCCAAAATGGCGAAAAGTTTGACTTGGAAAGCAGATTAAATGTAGCAGCTAAAACAGCCAATGCATTAGCTTTCATGCACCAGGAGCTACAAAATGATGGGATTCCTCATGGAAACCTCAAATCCTCTAACATTTTGCTAAACAGGGATATGGAGCCATGCATCAGTGAGTATGGCCTATTGGTGGCTGATAATCAAAATCAACTCATTCTTCCTCAATCAGAAAACATAGAATCCAGTGACTCAAACAACAGCAGCAGCACAAACACATTCAAATCCGATACATATGCCTTTGGGGTGATTCTCCTTGAGCTGCTCACAGGAAAGTTTGTTCATAACCGGGGATCAGACTTGGTTAAGTGGGTGCATTCAGTGGTTAGAGAAGAATGGACTGCTGAGGTATTTGATAAGGCACTCATTTTAGAAGGAGCAAGTGAAGAAAGAATGGTAAACTTGTTGCAGGTAGCCTTAAGGTGCGTAAGTCCATCTCCTCAAGCAAGGCCAAACATGAGTCAAATTACGGAGTTGATGTTCTCCATCAAAGAAGATGAGAAATCCTTGAACAGTAGTGGTGCTGAACTGTAAACTCTAGATGGATTTCATTTAATAATGGTAAACAGATTCATTTAGTTCAAAATATACATTACTGTAATTTATCCAACATTTGACCCTTACATTATTCGGATTTTCTTCTCATAAATTCATATTCCATAGGGTGGCAATATTTTCACCTTATCTCTTCTTACTCATTGTTTTCAAAAGTATTTTCCCTTTAGAAAAAGATGCCCCAAAATGGTCAAATCAAGACTTGTTCAGCAAACATGCAGTTAAAGAAATGACATTGTTGTTTGGTAGGTAGTTGGTGAAGAAAAATGGAGCTGTCTTTGGTTACCTTCTTCTTGGGAGGGGGCTCCAATAAAGGGTCACAGAGTGAAAATGAAAACTTGTTGAGTGACCAAACAATCTATCTTCATTAGATGCATGCATGCCAAAGAAATCTAGAAGAGAATCCCACAATGTTTTGTCCACCATGCGTTTCTTTATGTCCTCTCATGTGCAAATGCCCATGAAGTAGTCACCATTTGGTCATCCATCCCCCCATGTAAAAACTAATTATTCTATAGTCCAAAAAGTAAAAAAAAAAAACAAAATAAATTTATTGCCTTATTTAAGTATTATCTTTATCCCAAAATATAAGCATTAAACCTTATTTCATTTGAATTAAGAGGTTTTAAATATAGCTATAATATATCAAAAATAC
>JAWZTD010000002.1:4375130-4388474 GCA_035221335.1 Echites panduratus | reverse complement strand
AAGAGTGAGGGCGTATTGACAACCACGATAAGAGACTTTGGATTTTTTAGTGAAAATGTTTCCTGTCAAATTCTTTATATGGTATAGATTTAAAAACTCGAGTGTACTATTTATTTAACATAAGTTCCAACAATAACAGTTAGCACTAAATCCTACCATGCATTAAGAGAAGATAAAACCCGCCAACAAAACAATCACAGTGCTAAAACATGTTTGGGATTTGATATTGGACTTGGGCAGTTGCAGCTTCCAAAGCTCATTTACAACAAAACTGTTATAACAAAGTTGTATTAACTAAAACTATTGCTTACACCAAGGGAGTAAAGGGAACAAACTAATACAGGAGGCTCAACTACAAATTAATCATGGCAGGCAAATTTCTGTTTTTGTCATCTGGGTAGGAATTGGAAGTATACCTCTCTCTTTTAGTGTTTCATGCCTTGTACTCGTGCACGCGAATCCATTTTGTAGATGACCACTTGTTCCCTTTGATAACAGGACAACCACCTACAGAAGGGCATAGCGAGAGATTTGATTCGGTCAAATTGGTTTGCATTTTCCAAGTGTATGGCCATAGTTTTCTTGATGGAATAGAAGTTATGAGCAAGATGATAATGCAATTATCACACTTACCATGCAAACTTGATGGATCAAGATTACCGTCAGGCTTCATGCTCCAGAAAAGCAATGCATCACCCATCTTAGGTTTTACAGAGAGTCCTTCTTTTCCGCATTCAGATAGCTCATTCCACCAAGGTACAGCACTATGATTTCCCTTGGCAGCAGGGAAAACAGTTTCCCCACCCTCTTCAACATCTGACCTGTGTACACAACACAAGACAAAAAAGTTAATTGCAGCAACAAATTAAGAGAAATATTTACATAGGATCAAAGAAGAAATAAACTTACAAGTACATAAGAACTGTAGCTATTCGCTGACCACCATTTTGAGTATTGAACTCATCAAGAAAGTAATCATAATGAGGCTCATATTTCTGCCCAACCTCATAATGCAAAATTTGAAGTCCCTCCCCATGCTCTGCAAAATGCAAAATTAGCTTCAAAATCATATGTTTGCAGAAACCATGCAGATCTCTCAAGCTCAACTTGTTATGTCATAGAAGAGAACAGAAAAAAAAAAAAATGCATTCGAATTAGCACAAGGAAGAAAAACAGTTTGGATAAGACCTAATGGCATTCCCTTATATCTCACATCTAAATCAGTGTCAAGAATATGAACTCTCAGCACACATAAACACCACCAATGGATGTAAATAGAGAGAAGTCAAAACACACTAAAGATACTCTCAGAAAGTAAGCTATTAGTTGTTATAGAAGTTGTGAGACAAATGATATGGAAATCAAGCATAAAAATTAAATTTCTGAGAAAACGAATCAGAAATGGGAAGTTAGTCCATACAATTTAAGAACCATTAATGAGCATGGATATTGCTCATAACCATGTTGAAATACTACTTAATTTGGTGATCTCAGTCTACCATATCTTAACAATCAGCTAATTGTTGCGGTTACAATAAAGTCTCTGTGGAAAATATTACTCAACAGAATTACATGTCTAAGGTGGCGTGTACTCTTTGCATGCGAACATGAAATATCACCCATAGAACTTGCCATCTTCACATAAGCAGAAGGCAGAAGAACAAAAATGCTGGCAAATCCAGCTAGAGTATTGCATCTAGCACAAAACTATTGGATTGTCGTGAAATACTTAAATATATAGTCATTGTCAAGGGACCCTTGCACCAGTGCAAGATTCCACTGTTTCGTCCCAAGAGGCCTACACAAGAGGTCATGTTTCTCAACTTGTTATGCTTGAATGCCATTAAATTAAATGAGAAAACATTGGAGTGTACCTTCGTAAGAAATATATCACTAGAATGACATATCAAATCAAATCAACAAACATACCTACAGGTATGAAGGTAAAATCTGCAATCCTCTTTTCAATTTCTCTGATGGTCTTATCGCGTCCTCTGGCAAGAAATGTTCCAGAGCTAGTACGTACTCTGCATGCAATCACAAATATTCAGGGTAACAGATAACATTGGGAAGACCTCATGTTTTGACTACAACTTGTACCCTAGAGACAAAAAATTTTATAGGAAAAACAGACCTACTATCTTTACTTTTGCCAGTAGCACTATCAACAACACTTGACTTCTGCATATGAGGCTTGGCAAGACTGATGAGGTATTCGCATTCTTCAGTTGACTGCCGAAAGAAATGAATTCGTTTTGAATAAGAAATATGTAAATCGATTAAGCATTGCAACGGTTGGGTGTCATGTGAAATTTTGAAACCTCTGAAAACAGAAACAAATTTTAAGAAAATAAAGTGAAAAAGGAAACAGGACGCATCTGCTTTGAAAATCATTAATCAGAGTAAATGATAAAGCTTCCAAGTCAATCTAGAAAACATGGAGCAGAAATCCATCCTAATTCCTAACCAAAATTTCTTTTCTTTTTCTCTTTTTTCCACTCAAAATTCCCCAACTAAAAGGATGGCCAACTAAAATGTAGATCACATCCTGGTACAGGCGTTTATTCCACTTTCAGCTCATGCTAAGAGTCGACTTCAAATACCAAAAGATGTTTGATTAATGCTCCATATTATAAATTCCGATGTAAATAAGAATTATAAGGTACACTACCCATGATCAATACATATAGCTGGGGAGGAAAATACAATAACATGTCAAACTTCTATTTCGACGTTGGCAAAATGAGGCATCACCTCTCACCTAACTCTCAAGAATCAAGGAAACTTCAATGCCATTCCCACTAGATCTTCAAACTCATTTCTTACTTCGCATTCAACTCAAATGCAGGTCTGCAAACTGTGCAGCAATTAAATATGAAAGGACCAAATTACATACCAGGAAATTATGGTAAATGAAAGCTCTAGGCTCCCAAGAGATAACTTCAACCCATTGATCTCCTCTCCCCTCATCACCATCTCCTCTGCAACACAAACGCATCAATCAAATCTCAGATCACATAATTATCATTCCAAATCCCGAAAATTAAATACATAAATGAAACCCATAACTCCAAAAGCACATTCAATGCAATGCTCCAGACCTGTCAACAGTAGTATGCACCAATGAACTGAGATCCTTTGCTTTCGGAGAGTCTCTAGAACTGCTAGGAATTGACAGAATTCCAAGCGCCAATAGAATCAAAAGCAAAAATGAAAACATAATCAGCATAGCAAAGATCAACGTGGAATTAGAAGCCGTCCTCCGTGACGGTCCACGGACGTGCCTCCCCTTCACAGCCATTTTTAATTAGCTGTTTCAAGTTTGACTTTCAGCTGGGATTGGATAACCGAAACACTCTACGAAAATCAAAACCCTAGAAAAAAAAATTAAGATCTGGAGAAGGATTTAGAATTGAAATTTAGAGATTAGTTGTTCTTGATGGTCATAGGGAGTGAAATCCGTAAGATTCTGTGGGCTTTCGACTTCATATGGCGGAAATGAACATGAAGGACAATTTCTCTCTTTACGCGACACGGGAAGGGCCAACAGTTTACACGTACTCTCTCGTATATTTACTGTCCGATCTTCTTTGAGAGTGAGGTATCCCAACTTTCCCTCCTCCCCTTTTCAATACGTCATTTAATTTTTAATTTTTTTTTCCATTAATAAGCACGCCATATTAGTTCCGAATTAAATGGTCTCGTATTAACTTAATAAAAATTTAATAAATATATTTGATTTTTTAAAACTTATCATCCTATCATTTCCGTTAATATAATTTTTTTTTTGATAAATTTTGTTCCATCTATTTAAAATTAAATATTTCATTTTGACTTAATAAAAAATTAAAAAATACATTTTGACTTTTTTAAACTTATCATCCTAGAAAGTGTAAATTATTAAATTAACAAGATTCTTAATCAAACTTAATATTAAAATTCTATTTATTTTTAAAAATAACACATTCAATTCTGAATCAATCAAAATAAAAAATAAAATATTCAAATCTAGACGAAGAGAATACAATTTTATAGATAAATCTAAATAAATAACTTGTAGAAAAGATTTAAGCCTATTGATTGACATGTAAAAAACATATTAACATTATTAAAAAAAATAAAAGTATTGTTTTGCCCAAAATTGAATACATGATCCATTAAATTAGTTAAAATTTTATAAAGAAAATAGCATATTATATATTTAAAATAGAGACCTCAAAATTAATCATAATTTAAGAAATCTAACAATTTTAGCAACCGTCTTTTATATATAACTGAAAAAAATAAACCAAACCTTTTTTATATAACTGTTTGAATTTGGTCTGCCAATAAGTTCCACGGGCTTCCTTCTTAAGCCATTTAAGTGCAGCTATGAGGGTTGTCATTTGCCTTTTAACGCCCAACCATGCACGGATAGTGGGCCAAACAGAATGCACCAATTTGCAAGCAAAAAATAGGTGTTGGTGTATCACCATGTTGCCATTGCATAGACAATATTTTCTATCCAATTCAAGGAAGTAGAGCCTGTCACGAGTAGCTAACCTTTGTTGCACTGCCAGCCATGTCGCAAACAAAAATTTTGGGGGCGGGGGGGGGTTCCATGTAGTCCAAATAACTTTGCCCCATGACACCTTCGGCTTTTGGGGCCTAAAAACGTGGTAGGCATCCTTTGTGCCACATCGGTCTCCATGTGCCCAAGTTTCCATGAGGTCAATAGCTACCTACTTGCTCCCAGCTAAGCTAATAATGATGTGCAGAATACTAATCAATCGTTTCCAAAGTGTTTAGTCATCTTTCTGTTGCCTGACTGTCCAAATGGAAAACTTGCCAAAATAACAATGATTTATCCATATGACCCACAATGAATCCTTCTTGGCATGTACGTTCCAAAGAGTCTTGGCTAGGAGGGAGTGGTTCCAAGCCCTAAGATCTCGAAAGCCAAGTCCACTTTCATCTTTAGAAAAGCAGGTGTCTTTCCAAGCCACTAATGCTCGTTTCCCTCGCCAAAGAAAATTCTTACAAATTGAGATCACATTATCCAAAACAATGTTGGGCATTGGGAGAATGCTCAACCATAAGCAAGTCATCCCTTAAAGGACACTTTGGATCAATTCAGCCCTGCCTGCATACGAGAGGTTACATCACTGCCAAGCCACAGTTTGGTCTAAAATTTTTTCCAAGAATCCCTTGAAATGTGCCACCTTAAGTCAAGCCAGAGCAAGTAGAATCCCAATGTATCTACAAGGCATGGTACCAAGGGGAAAATGTGTGTATGTGATGATGTCTTCAAGTGTTTCTTGATCCATTCCAGCAAAGAAGATATTTGATTTAAGAACATTTGCCTTGAGCCCCGAGACTTCTCCAAAATCCTTGAGGCAATCCACCAATATCTTAATCGATAGGAAATCACCTCTTGCAAATAGTAGGAGGTCATCAGCATATGCTAAATGTGTAATCTTTTGTCTCCCACACTTACGATGAAAATTGAAATCCAAAGAAGACGTGTAAATCTTGAAAGATCTAGATAAATACTCCAAACAAATTGTGAAGAGATAGGCATAGAGAGGATCACCTTGATAAAGGCCTCTCTTTCCCTTAGAGAAACCATGTAGGGCACCATTAAGTTGAATAGAGTAGGAAGTAGTAGATACACATTCCATGACCCAATCAGAAAAGTGCTCGGGAAACCCAACCCCTTAAAGGCTTCAAAGAGGAAAGACCAAGAGATGGTATCATATGCTTTATGAAGATCTATCTTTAGACTACACCTAGGTGATATCCTCTTTCAATTATATTATAGAACACGTTCTTGAGCAAGGTAAACATTTTCCATTAGACATCTCCCATTAACAAAAGCCACTTGGCATCCATCAATAATATCCTCTAAATGTGGTGAAAGGCAAGAAGCAAGGATCTTAGAAATGATCTTGTATATCACATTGCACAAGGAGATAGGGCAAAAGTCACTAACCATGGGTGCATGGGGGGCCTTAATCTCCGAAGCAATGACCTTGTGATTGAGTTGTTTAAGAAGTTTCCCGGAGACAAAGAACTCCTTGACAGCTTCACATACTTCATCACCCACAACCATCCAACTCCGCTTGAAGAATCCCGATGAGAAACCATGATTGATGGGGCCTGGATCTCCTTATTGCCAATAGGGGAAGAAAGGTTCAAACCTTGGGCAATAGTGACCAAGTTTCCTTCCAGAAAGACATCCTTTTTAACTCGCTGAACCCCCTCATCAATACCTAGCAGCCCCTGAAAGTAGTTTACTAAATCAATCCCAACTTCTTCAAGGCTATTAGTAATCGAGCCATCTACTTTGGTGATTGCTACAATATGGTTTCTTTTCTTGTTCCTTTTCACCAAACTATGAAAGAACTTGGTGTCTTTATCCCCAAGGTTGAGGTAAGAACACTTTGCTCTTTGTATATAGAATGACCTTTCCGGCGCCCTAAACTTTGCCATCCTTTCTCTTAGGGAAATAGTTGTATCTCTCAAGGTACAATTGTCTTGATCATCATGTAATTCAGGTTGAGTTCCTCCTCAACCGTGACACCCGAGAGGAGATATGGGAATAGTGCTTTTTTTATTAAGGGATTTAAGGGGATCCTTTAGGGCCTTCATCTTTTTACACAAACGAATTGGGCAGCCCCGATCTAAGGAATACGCCATGTTTCTTTTACCACCTTGATGAAGTCTTCATGGTCTGCCCACATGTTGAAAATTTTGAAAATTCCCAATGGAGACAATAGGGATCTCCAAATCATCCCAAGCATGATTAGATTGAACATATCAAGTTTGGACCACACATGATGGTTAGTCCAAGTGTAATAATTTTCGATTGAGGCCACATCAACCAAGCCATTTCTCAAGCAACAATTTGAAAGATCCCTTATATCATATGGCATAACCTCTGCTCCATTTACTCTATCATCCATCTTGAGAATACCATTGACTTCCCCATGACAAGCCAAGGTGATGAAATAATATCCAATGTATCCAAGAAATCACAAAGAGCACCCCGAGTAGCCATAAACAAAGGAAACTAGGAAGGTAAGGGAGGTTACCTTGCAAGTCACCATCTTGTGCAGGCATTGAGGGTGAGTCACAAGAAATTTCACCTTGGTAGTAGCATCATTTCAAAGTACGACCTCCATGAGTTTCCAAGAAATTGTTACACATATTCCAAAAAGCAAAGCAGAAATTCATAATTTTTTGTAGGGAACTTAATTTGAGTTTGGTATCCAACATAGCCATAATGTCCACCTTATGTGAAATCATAAGGTCCTTTACCCATTTTTGTGTCGGGGGAAGGTTTAACCCCCTTACATTCCTAGAAGTTATCTACACGGGGGAACCCCTTTTGTGTTTTGATGTAGACCCCCTCCACTAATAGGTGCAATCACATTTTTATCACTCTATTGTCCTACTACACCCCGGCCTCCCTTCTTGGCTTTTTTCTTAGATACTATCCATTCATCCTTGGACAAGTCTTGAGGATCAAGCACAACTAATTTTCCATTGGTTGCAACTGTGTCAGCTAAACCAATGCCTCCCTGGGCAGCAGCTAAGTCACTAGGCTACCCTTGCATGATGTTCCCTACATGAGCAAAAACACTAACCTCTGTGCACTCTGGGAGGTATAGGTCTATCTGGGTAGCAGAGTGGGTGTCTGTGCATGCAGTCTTGCTGAACAACTGTCCAGATTTGAGGTTATTAACCTGGACAGTTTTATCATTATTCACTATTCCTCCCTTACATTTACCATGTTTCACACCACTTGCCATTGAAAAACCACCACCTTGAGCAGTTTCAACCATAGGGGTAGTAGGTGCCTCTACAATCTTCTCCTTGCCTTTAAAAATCTTCCTACCATTCTCCTCTCCCTTATTACCACCTTGGCCAACCTTGGATCCCTTTGCAGCCTCTGAGAGGGCATGCCCATGGTTTGAACAAGTAGCTCGGGCAGGAGGGTGAGCATGAGCTTTTTTTGCATTAGCTTGGGTAACCTTAGGAGTAATGTTCACCTTTACAACCTTCTCCTTACCTTTAGAAAGCTACCTACCAGTCTCTTCTACCTTATTTCCACCTTGACCAGCCTTTGGACCTTCTTGATCAGTAACTTGGACCTAAGATGAACAAAAATCAGAGGCATGGTTAAAAGAGTTGCATCTTGTACAAAACTTTAGCTCAAATTAATAGATCACTTTTCACAAAAACACCTCACCCGACAAGGGATTTTTAACCTTCACCACTCTTTTGAGAGATATAGAGATATCTACCTCAATAAGGAGATGTGCAAAATCCTTCATTTCCCTTGCCCTAGTAATTTAGTCAGTTGTAATAGGCTTTCCCACCAAGGAACCAATAATACTAGGAGCTCTTCCAAATATGGAATGTGGTCCACATTGTTGAACAAACTCACGGTCCTCCTGCATTCATATTTAAATATGATCCATCCGCCGCTATGGAAATGCACTTTGACACGAACAAACCAAGTTTTTGCATGGTAGACCACAACTCCTATACTTAGAAATTTTCCAATGATGAATCCAATCAAAGAAAATCCCCAAACCATGGTAACCTGATCTGCTTCCTGTAATGTCAATTCCCTAATCAGTACATACTTATAATGAGCATTTCGTGCAGTTCCAATCAGTGTTAAAATGGAATTTTTGTTGAGTGAAGGATTCTAACCTGCTCCATTTGCTGGAGGAAGGAGTTGTCCTATGATTAAAACCATTGGAGCTACTTAGTTTTTTGTTACCATATACTTATTCTTATAAATGTATGTTTTTAAACTTGACATATTATATCTTTTTTTTAAAAAATAAAAAATAGATTAGACTTCGTCTAACCGGTCTGACCTTAACCCCTCTATCAATTTGATTCGATGTCCTGTCCGGTTTTACCATGATTGAAGAACCCGGAGCAAGCCCACATATGAGAAACATTATATTATCTCCTTTGGTCATTTCTTCACCAGTCATCGAAACCCATGAAGGACAGGACTCAAGGTTCCCCTGAATTAATGTCAATGTCCTTTTCATCATATTTTTCTACTTTTTCCCATGCCATCGTTCCTAATACCCAACCCTCATCTACCATAACTAATTGAAGATCCAAACCAATTACTTGCTCCAGAACCCATTCAAAATAAGGAGTTGCCATATCTATAAAGGGAAAGCCTAGATTAAGTTGGGTTTGGGTCAAAGTGGAAGGTAGATTCATGGACCATTAGGTGTAAGATGGGGTTATTGGTGGTCATTAGGTGTTGGATAAGGCGTTGGAGATAATTGTTGTATAAAAGGAAATTGTAGTCAGAGCGAGTAGTAGAAGGGAGTAAGAAAGTGGTTGCATGGTCCAAGGGTGATTACGGCTAAAAGAAGGGGACCATTGGAAGGGAATTAGCAACTTCAGGAGGAGTGAAAGAGTCCATTTGTTCAAAAAAGTCACAATGGCAATGGGGATAGATAGGTGGAACAATGGTGGCCGATAGAGGTTGAACGAGGACGCTCATGTCATATTCATGGCACTAGTAATTCTAGTGTTCGACAGTGGTGTGAGCAGTGGTAGTGGGTGGTGATATTGACATATTTGGTACGACATAGGAATTTAATTGGAGAAGACTTCTTCAGATGAAAATCATATTTGAGGGAATGAAGATGGGTGGAAATGGGATCGTCTAGTGAATTTATTAGATCTTAAATTATGTTCGGTGGGGGAAGTTGCCGAAAAATGGTGAAATCCGATGATGGGGGGATAATTCGGAAGAAAAAATGAGTGAACTACCTTCTTTGCCCTTTAGTATAAGTGTCAATTTTGATCCAGAAGTTGGTTTCAATTAGTTTTTGCCAGAAATATGAAAAAAGAACCAAATATGCACGTTGAAAATAATTTTTGGATCTCATAAATTAAAAAAAAAAAGGGACTAAAGGTACCAAACATAAAGTATTTGAGGACTAAAGGCAACAATTTTCCTTTTTTTCTTAAAGATTAGGGCTCATTATTTAAATTTAATGAATAATATCTTCCATGAATTATTAAATAAATAAAATTTATAACAATAAAAGTCACATATTATGATTATTGATAATTGTTCAATAAACATGTCAATTGTAAAAAGTTATATTTGGAATAACGTATTACCAATTCTGCTTGAATTCTTATTTGAATTCAAACAAACGACTTATTAGAGAGATACCAAAAAATCGAATTGAACCTGGAAAATTATAATTTAATAAATAATTAACTCTTAGTTACATTTTGGATTTTATACCTATTCATAAATTAGCCTAAACAAGTTTAGCTAATTACTTTTAGGTCCCCAAACGTGATGTTTCCCCTTAAGTTATACATTCTGAATGTATAACCCAATAGGTCCTCATAAAATTGGGATTTGACTTAAACAACATCTAATGTCATGTACAATGAAAGATGTCTAGCAACATATCATTAAAATCCAATTAAAGAGAATGTTGATGAGAAGACAAAACCTTCATGTGTTAATCTCTTTATTTAGGAAGTTATAATTGAACACAAGTAATGGAACGTGTCATACCAGTAAAGATCAATCTCACAAGTCTAGGCTCCAAGTAGACTAACTAAATTGAATAAGATAAATATCTCATACCTACATATTCGAACATGGCCATGCGCTTCATAGTCTCACTCTACCAAAATTGCCCGATATCTCTATCTCTCTCTCTTGTTATATAAGAGGGACAAATCCTATCTTGATCATTCAACATTCCATCATATAAATTATAACATACTCGATGCATGCCTTTATTGTCCACTTAGTTAAAGGTGAAATTTTACAATATCAAAATGTGTAATCTTTTATGTACGAATCTCTAATGATTTCAAGTCAAAAAACTAAACATAATTGTCACAATGAAAACACTTATGACACTCATATAACAATTCATGTAGTCATTCAATGCTGGGTCAATCCAGTACACTATACTCTATGTGTACTTATGTGATGATTTGATATCCCATATCCGTAACACTAGTCATCAACCATCACATACTAGACTCAACATGTTATTGATATCATAATCTCAATAACATTGGACTATGGATTTTTTAAGAATAGAAATAAACTATTCTAAGGACATTACATAATTTACTAAATAAAACACTGATATTAAAGCAAATTATATAATGATATAAATAGCATCATGATACAAAGTTATGTCAACTAAGTAAATCATCAAATGGTCTTTGGGCATATCTAACAGTTACTACTTAAATAAAATTTTGGGAGGATAACAAAACTCATATTAATAGGTGAATAGGTATGACCCGAGAAAAATAATCCGAATACTCGGTAACCCAACTTGTTTAATAGGTGGATCCAGACCTCCAAGATCTATAAACAAAAAGAAAGAGAGCTATAGAAGAGACATACTACTAGTCATGCCTGCCACCTATGACCTACTATCCATGACCTGGACCCTCCCTCTCTAGAAATCGAAGAAAGAATTATGCATATATGGGGAGAAATTGTCGAATAATATCCAAACAAGGCATAGGTGATTGATTAAAAAGTAAGATTTAATTTCTATATCACTAAATATAAGTCATTAGATTTACTTTCTATATCACTAAATATAAATCATTTTAGTTAACTTTCTTATCACTTATTATAAGTCATTATTGATAATTAATTATGTATTTGAAAGTATTTTTCCTATATTAATCCTTTTATGATACATTAAAATGATATTCAGATTTTTGAAAGGATGATTAGAGGATGGAATTAGTCCAAAACCTTTTTTTTTTTTTACTTTTTTTTTTATCCTCAACCACTTTTTTTGTGAGTTTGGTCCATATCGATTTATTTTAGTTTTTTTTTGTCCTCCACCTTTTATTTTTTTACATATCCAAATGAAAAGAAAACATGTTTTGGAGAGTTTTTTGACAGGTCAAAGAAGAGTATTTTAGGAATTTCATAATTTAAATTGTACAATTGGATTTGAACCTTGAAACTATTTTAAAAAAAATTTTTAACCAATTTAACCATCAGTAATTTTTGTTTTTCTTTCACATTTAATAGTATATATTGTTTTCAATAAAATTATTCTCAAATATTAAATATAATCTCATAATAAATCATTCACATATTTATTTTATATATTCATATTTTACAAATAACTTTTGCTTATATATTCAAAATTATATTTGACAGATCTATATTTATTAAAGATTTTTTGTGTACATGAACTTTATAACCTAGTTATTTTATTTAATTAAACTAAAAATTTTCATTATAATAATATGAAAGATTGATATCTTTAGTTCTTAATAATTATTTCCTCCATATTTTATTTTATTTTTGTATTATAATAATTTTCAGTTATTTTACCTTTTTTTAGTACATAATGTATTTTATTTTATTTCTAATTTTAACATTTGTGCTAATTTTCATATCATTATAACTGAAACTTTTAGTTTAATTAAATAAAATAATTCAGATATAAAGTTCAAGTAAAAAAACACTTTTAAAAATTATAGATATGTCAAATATAATTTTGAATATATACATAAAAATTGTATGTAAAATACAAATATATAAAATTAATGTGTGAATGATTTATTGTGAGATTATATTTAATATTTGAGAATAATTTTATTGCAAACAATATATAATTAGATGTGAAAATAAAAACAAAAATTATTGATGGTTAAAAACAAAAATAAACTACTTTACCTTAAATATATTGGCAAAAGTTCAAATCCTATTATAAGTAAACTTTTTATTTTTAAGGATTTAATTTCAAGACCAATGGTCTAAAAAATAAAAAGATAGAGGACAAAAAAAGATTAAAAAATGAAGATGGAGAACAAAAATGACAATTTAAATTATAAAATTCCTAAAATATCCTTTTTTGACAGATCAGAAAACTCTCCAAAATATGTTTTCTTTCCATTTAGACCAATTCTGTAAAAAAAAATAATAAAAGGTGGAGGGACAAAAAAACTAAAATAAATCGATATAGAACAAATTCATAAAAAAAAAAATTGTGAAAAATCAAAAAAAAATTTAAAAAAAATTTTTAAACCAAACTTATTAAAATAGAAAAAAGTAAAGAACTAAAAGTACCAATCTTATATTAAAAGATATTTTGAAAAAGAAAAAAAATTACCTTAATTTTTAAAAAATTGATGAATTATATTTAACAAGGCACGAGTAATATCTTAATTTGATATTGTTATATGCTATCTGATCCTTTCCTTAGAGAACATGCCTGTAATGGAGTGGTTGCATTGCAGTTGCATGCACGCTAAGGACAGCAAAGGTTAGTTGAGAAAATTCCATACTTTTATATT
>JAWZTD010000002.1:4364680-4375030 GCA_035221335.1 Echites panduratus | reverse complement strand
ATTATTATTATTATTATTATTATTATTATTATGTTTTTTTTCAAAAAAAGAAAAATATTTTTATGAATAGAAAGGATAATATTAAAAAAAATAAAATATCTATAAAATAATCAATTATATGTTATAATTAGAAAAAAAAAATTATATTAAATAACTTATAAATAAGAAAAAAAAAGTATCTTTTGATTTGAAAGTCTGAATTTATTGGAGAAAAACGTTTACATTAAATTATTCCTCGTCAAAGGAGAATAATTTCGAAAGAATTGTTATTTAAAAATTAAAAAAATTAACCTTTTCATTAGTTGAAGACTTGAAGTTTCCTCTCAATCTTTGAGGGAAAGATTGAGAATGCCAAAAAGAAAGAAGTCCTGCCTGTCTGCCACGACTTTTCCACCCGGGAAAGGACCAACCGACATTCAGTACCCTACGCGCCTTTATTCCACACACGGTTTGACATGTACTAATAGTAGACTAGCGGCAGGTATTAATAATAATATTTAATAATAGCTTCAAAAACTGGTTTTAGTTTTCTTCCACGTTGCCTAACTAATTGCTCGAATTTTCTATACACAGGTAGGCCATATCAATATTTATGTAAATATATAGAAATGTAATATAGGAAAACTGAATTCAAATTTTAGAATATTCTCTCTAATAATTAATTCACGGTTATTTTTTTCTTTTAAAATTAAAATAAAATTTGATCAAATATTTCTAAAGTTTAATTTTTTTTTTAAATTTTAACTTATAAAATATATTTTAAAAAATAATTACGTCGTAAAAGATTTTATTTTTTCCAATCAGATAGAATCTAAGAGAATCAAATCTAAACGCTAAAAGAGTAAGAAGATAGAGAAATAGAAAAGATAAGTGTTTAGGCTAATTGTGAACCTATTTATAATTAATAGAATCATGGACTTATTTGAATTTAATCTAATGTGGAATTGATGTTTATTTTATAAGAAGTAGAATTATTATCACTATGATATTTTAATTTTATTCTCATTAAGGAATAGGAAAAATTTCTGTATTTATATACTATAATCATTTCCCTGAAAAATAATAAAAATATGTGAAAAATTTTAATATATTTATACACTATAAATTTTATCTTGAAAAATAATAATATAAGTGAAAAGGTTAGTGTATTTATATATTATATAAGGAAATATTTGTGTGCAAGTGAGAGCAAGAATTGAGAGAGTGTGATGTGGGATAGCGTGTTGTAATGATTAGCGATATTTGGGGAAGATAAAAAATCTGATTGATAAAGAACGGGCTTGAATGCTGGTGAAGAGGAGGCAGGGTGATAAGACATGGACTTCACTAACCTTTGTAAACCGAAGAGTTTTTACTTTTTTTTATTTAATTGTGGAATTATAGTATTTTTTTTTACCTTCTTCGTTCATCTTCTTCATAGTGTAGAGAGAAAAGAGTGCGAAAAGTAATAGCTTCACCGTTCTTGTTGCCAGTGATTTCTGTGTGGGCGAAAAGGAGTTTTCGATCTTAAACGCTTTGTCTTTGTCGACTCTATCGTACACTAATTTTTTCCTATAATAAGTTTACTGCATATTCGATACGTCTTCTTCTGTTAATTTTTTTGCATATTTTGAAGAATTTTTGGAATAGCTATGATTGACAAAGACTCTACTATTTAAGGTATTCAAAATTCATCACTATTCTTTTCAATTCCATTATTTTATTTCAATAAATGGCTGAAAAGGGATGGGAAAGGTTGTGAAAGAGGAAGAGGTTGAAGAAGAAGTGGTTCAAATAGGGCTTTTACCAATAGTAATAAGCTAAATGCTAAGCAATACTATATTAGATATATATACAAGAATATCTTTTATGATTCACCAGTTATGGATGAAACAAGCATAAAGGCGGTTATAAGGTATGTACGGCTGAAAGAAAAGAGGGCTGGGGAGATAGTTGATACCTTTAACTTAGCCTATGATGAAGTGGAAGAAGCAAAAGTACCCTTTGTATATAGAGGAATCAACAAGGACTTAGACTTGGACTAGCTTAGAGTGAAATATAGTATACCGGAGGTGTGGATGTTAGTTAAACCTGGGTCAAAAGATAGGATCCATAGGCCTCCTTCGGGTCATATTGTTTGTTACTTGGCGTACTTGAGGTCAGGGTTATATTTTCCCTTACATCCCCTATTTAGGAATATTTGTAGATTTTTTAGGTTATCTTTGAGCCAATTGGCTCCCAATGTAATTAGGATGAGTGTAGGTTTTATAGTGTAATGTAGGGCTTCAGCCTTTATTGTTGTTTAGAACTATAGAGGAAATTTTTTACTTTGTACCAAAAAATACTAAAGCTAAAGGTAGGGGATTTTTTGTTTACATTGTAAAATAAAGTGAAACGACCAATATTCTTAGCGGACCCTCTAGTGTGCAGGGATGGAAGAGGGAGTTCTTTTTTGTTGGTCATTGGAATTAAGCAGTGAAAGGCTTCAAAATCCATGGAATACCAAAAAAATGTTGAATAATAAACCACCAGTCAACAATAAGTTGCCCGACGCAATCCAACTATATGTAGATTTTATTACTTTAAATCATTATATGTAGATTTTATTACTTTAAATCATTTTAAACACAGCCATTTTGGAGAATTGGTTGGGAGGTGTGTTGGAATCGGTCGATATGGTACCAAGCCATGACCTGCATGTCCTCCAATTGAGTAGGTTTATAAATTTCCTTGTGTCTTTTGTTTATATTTTTTGATATTTTACATTACTAATATATTTTCGCCTATCGTTGTAGGAACCGACCTCATCCGAATGATTGAGCAGAATATGTCTTCTCATAAAGGTAAGCTTATAACTTAATAGTTTTGCAATGTGTTATCTTTCAAAAAAATTTGTTTAAGTGTATATGTAAGTATCATTATTTGTGTAACTGTAGGGAAAACAAAAGAATCGGCTTGTACCCCTATCGTTGAAGAATTAGCTAAAGCCCCGCAAAGAGATAAAGGCCGGGCCAAAAAAGCTTCTCAGCCTATGGAGGCTAAGAATGTTGATAATGGCCACAAAAGGAAAAGGAGTTGTCGAAGGATAAAGCATGTGGCTCATAAAAGAGTGAGGGCCACCGTTGAGTGGAAGCGGATATACAAGTGTTGGATGACAACTTGGATGGGGATCCAACTACAGTTGTTCAAGGCAGGGCTATGGAGGAAGAAGAAGAACAAGAGGAATCAGTTGTATATGTTTCGTCTTGGGACCCAAAGGAGAATGAAGTAATCCTGACTCCTAGTGATAGCCATCGATTCTTAGACGATGCCTTCAATCAGGTTGTAGTTCACCATATGCGGGGCAAACCTTTGGACTTTTGCATAGATTCAGTTATATTGAACTCTGTGTAGGTATGCTACTTTAATGTTATTTGAACAATTTTTTTATGTGTACCTTCATTAACCAATTCATTTTACAAGCTCTAGCTCATGTGAGCAAAATGACCATTCAACTAGAGAGCAAAGTGAAGAGCTAAGGGAAATCCAAAAGGTAGAGAGAGGACTAGAACGTGAACTACTAACATTGGAACAAGAAAACTGTAAAGTGAAGTCTGCAAATATAGAATTATCATCAAAGGTTAACATTTTGCAAACTTCAAATGTTAACGAGGAGTTTAAGCTAAGAGAAAAAGAGACTGAATTGCAAGAAAAGAAAGCCAGGAGGGCTTTTCAAAAGGACAACAAATGACCAGTGAAGAGATATGAAGACAAGGAAGGTCACAAGAGTGGAGAACTATTTTGAAGGTTTTTTCAAATCTCAGCAATGTAAGAGCATGTACCAACGTTGTCTATTTCTTTGATCAAGCAATCCTACTAAAGATAAGCTAAAGTCGTTCATGATCAGATGTCAGAGTTCAAATTCCCAGATCACATCAACATGTTTCTAGCCAGTCCTTCAACATATCATAAGTACATTTGAGATGAAGGGTTTTCTATGCAAGATGTTTGCCGCTACTTCCCTTTATTGGAACCTCAATCCGATGAAGAGCCATAAGGCCTATCTATACATCTAGAGGATTCAACTACCAGCAGTGGGGAGGAAGCATCTGGAAGTGGAGATGGAGAGGGTACTGGCATGGAAGTAAATGAAACTTCCATGGCCGTACCTGGAGAGTGGATGATACCAGAAGCAAGGAAGTCTTTTGAGACTAGGCAGGAGTAAGATTAACCTTACTAGTTTCTTCAATCTTGTAATTTTTGTTTCGGTTAAGTGTTTTCTACTTTTTCTGTTCTAGTTTTGAAACTTGTAGTTCAAACTTAATGTAATGTTCGACAATGATTAATGAAAAAATTTGTTAAGCGCAAGAGTACATTTCTACCTATTGTTATACTTGTGTTTTAATTTGTGTCTTCACTAAATGTAAAATACATGAAACATATAATGTATTGTCTTGGCCAAGAACATGGAATAAGGGAGCAAAATATGAAGCACTTTATTTATTGTAAAAACAACATACTTAAACACAAAAAAAAAAAGAAGGGACTATTAACAGTAGAATTTCCTTAAATTTTGTGTATTCCAAGATTGAGCAATATCTTGGCCCTTCATGTCCTTTAGCAGAGAGCTACCATTCCTATTATCCTTTGCCACAATGTAAGGTCCTTCCCATCTATGATCATACATTTTTGGGGGTTCTTGTCTACCGAATTCATTCTTTCTAAGGACCAAATCTCCAAGCCTAATATATGTTGGTCGAATCTTCTAGCTGAGATAAGTTGCCAACCATCTTTTGTAAAGTGTGTCTTTTGCAATTGTTTTCTCTCTTGTGTGATCAAGCATATTGAGGTCTTCAGCCAAATTTTCATCATTTGTTGCAGGGTCATAGCAATCCATACGAAAAGATTTACTACCAATTTCAACTGGGAGCAAAGCATCTATTCTGAAGCATAGATTGAGAGGAGACTCCTTCGTTCTAGAGTTTGGTGTTGTGTTGTAAGACCACAAAACATTCAGAAATTCATCAACCCACTTGGTTTTAGCTTGGCCTAGCAGCTTCTTCAATCCTTGAACAATGATCCAATTAGTTACTTTCAATTAACTCATTTGTTTAAGGATATCCTATTGAAGCAAATCGGTGCTCACTGTTTAACCTTTCACAGAATTCCTGAAATTCCTTTACTTCGAATTACATACTATTGTCTATGATAAGCATTTTAAAAATTCCAAATCTTGTTATCACATCTTCATAGAAAAAGTCTTTCACCTTTTGATCAGTGAACTACCCGAGTGGTATAAACAGTTAAAAAGGTATAAACAGTTAGCCAATTACAATCCTGATACCAAAAACAATAATTATTAAACATTCAAAGATTAGAAATTGATGCCAAAAACATCTATCTTAGTTTGCAGAGAAACTCCTTACAACAGTAACACTAGAAGAAATATTCATTAAATTTAAAATTGCAAGACAAATAGTTGAAAACATTTCCACTTAAGCACATTGCTCTCGAAGAAACTCCTAGAAGATCAAAGAATAAACTTGTTTTCCTGCAAACTAGGAATGGTTCTTATTAAAATTTTGGCATTATTATACCTCAACTGAAGAAAAACTTTGGACTTACAATTTCTTACGAAAGTGAATATGAAGGCTACACTTTCTTAGCTAGCCCAAACACATTTGATCCTGCTTGAGGTAAAGGGATGAAAACACATGTATATCGAAGTAAATAGGACTTAATATGAAACAAAGTATCAAGTGTAAAAACATGCTCATGAAAAATTCAATAGCTACTTGAGAAGTATTACAACTTTTTTTATGTAGACAAACATTTTAAAAGAGAAAAAAGGATACCTTCATGTAATTTAGGACAGTTTCTTTTGCCATATGATTGCCTTGAAGTGTGCATCATTTACATAGCCTCAACTTTGAAACAACTTCCTCTTGTCCTGATTTAAGCCTCTTCCTACAACCCTTAGCTCATACTTATGTAGGATTTCACACAATGATTGTTTGTTTCGAGGACTTACTAACTGATCTTGAGATGACATTCTTAGACACACTCATCATTTTTATTTTTTCATGTATCGACTTCAACTCACTTAGATAACAAGGTGCTCTTTCACTAGTCATATATGTGTCATCAATTACAACTAATGAGTATTGGCAGAGACTTGCACGTCGTGATAACAATGACATACCATGTGGATTTTGAAACCCTTCAACTTGCTTAACCTGTGGCTCAAGTACTGCATTTTTGGTCCATCTGTCCAAAATGTGATAAGTAGGCAAATAAATTACCAGCTTTTGGAAAATATATCAACATATGCCTTCAAGGAAGCCCCTTAAACTCGAACATCTTACAACTGCAAGAGACAATGTCTTTCGCCTTATTGTGGTGAATTACTCTACCAAATTTTGAAGAATCATTCTCAACCTTTAGTACAATGTAAATGGCAATGTTCTCATCCTCAAACATGTAATTTATGGTGTATGCGGGAACCTCAAATATCTCAATTTGAAAGGACATGAAGTTGTTCTTTGTGTAAATTTCTACCATTTGTTTCTCTATTAAGAAAAAGGATCTCAGCTTTGTCTGCTCATTTAAATCAATGTGATCTATAATTAAACTCTAGTGTCTTTGATGTCTAAGAGTTCTATTGAAGCGAGAGATAAAACTCTTCAAAGAATTTCTTTTGTCTATATATCTCTTGAAAAATACATGACAACGCTCAGCTTGTTAACTACTGTTGATTCTAGCACTGAAGAACTTTTTCACATAAGCATTAACCTACTTTTGACAGATCTCATTTACGTCAGTCAACCAATCGTAATGTCTCAATCTGGTCTTCGTCATCAAATGAGCCCATCTGCTTTCAAATTCTTCTGCAATCTCGCTGCCAAGTATAATGCTCTTAAACTGATTGTAGTTATCCCGATATAGTATTGAGTCAAGTTTTTTAGAAAACTTGCTCAAAATATGTCATATACAGTACAGATGAATACTCAAAGGGAAGACTTGAGCTATAGCCTTGGTCATTGAAGTCTCTTGATCTGTAATGATGGTTACAGGTGTACCTCTTGATGTAACCTCTAACAATTTGTTGAATAACCAAATGAAAGATTCTATTTTCTCATCACTCAGGAAGGTACAAGCAAAAACAACTGTTTGAACATGATGATTTACTCCTACATTAAGAGTAAAAATCATACTATACTTGTTCGTGTTATATGTTGTATAAAAAATAACAGCATCTCCGAAAGTGTCATAAAATCTTCTTGCCAGTGGATCTACCCAAAAGCATCAAACCAACCTATTAACTTCATCTATTTCATACTCAAAGAAAAATGATTCATCTTTTTCTTTCTCCTCGCAAAAAATTTCTATCAAATTTTGAGCATCATATTCTTTTCCTCTTCTTGCATTGTCTTGTAGTTATGAAAATCTTTTTCAGTACAACCCATATATTCAGGGCCACTAGAGTCAATCTCCATAATCCAAATTTGTTGGCATATTGGTACATTTACCTCTGACAGTTGTAAATTTAAAGTTTTCTTAGCAGTTGGCATTGTTCTATGAGACCTTAGAAGATGTACTTTCGAGGGAGTTGCAAGATGATGATTATGCTCTTCAATAAATAAGCTAACAATCCCATTAGTACATGTCTGTCTTTTCACAATTGTTAGCTTTGGTTACAACCAACAAGAACAACAGATCGAGTCCTTTCAGACTTTCCTTCTTGATTGTCCACGCTCTTTCTGTGAAATATCTTCCCTTCCTTAGAGCAAACAAACTTCTTCCATATCATTTCTCTTGAGTCGGGATTATACTTACTATTACTTGACCTTATATTGAATCCACACTCCCGTGCATATGCATTGTAGAAATCAAAGGCTTTTTCAATTATCCCAAACTCTTGCGAAAGATTTGGTATATGTTCATTAGTGACTGTACGAGTTTAGGATTGAGATGAATATGCATTTTCTTAAATGTTTTGAAAACTTATATTTATGTAATACAGGCAAATATGGCACCAAGGATTTGAAACAAAGATAAAAACTAAACATTGTCATAGGACTAACTCAACTTCAAATATTGGGGGGAAAATAAGCGTTGAAGCATATGTATAGACCTTCATTATTGCACTGAAATGCATGTGAATTGCGTTCTTGAAAAAATAATTTGATATCAGTATTACATATATAATTTTTTTTACCATTGCCTCTCTTAATTAAATTATCCAAGAAAATCAAGAATATAATTCATTCATATATATCCTATCTCCAAGATTAGAACAAGTAGCAAGTACAAAATATATACATGAATTCCCATTTTTTTAGTGAAAATCACGACCAATATCAAGCAACTTCGATTGACCAAAGAAACTTTCCTTACCCTACTAAACAAACTAGACACAAGAGATTAATCTTTCAACCAAATATAATTAGCAAAATCAATAAAAGGCTTGATGTATCCAAAACATGAGATTAATAAATATCCAACCTAATTAGATAAATTAGCACATCCCAGCAAAATTCTCTCTCTATTCAAAGACTGGCAAAAACAAGAATGAAGAAGAACAATTATTTACAAAAGTATTGTTGGAAAATTTCAACAAATAGAGTGGTGCATCCATGAAGTAGATTAACATTTGAAGAAGTTCAATTGACACTGTAATAGCAACCTAGAAATTTATCATTAATTCAACCAAAATTTCGTTGTCAAAATCTCCAATCACATTTGGTTATACCAGCAGCAAAAACAAGTTAACAAATCTTCAAAATATGAATTCATTGAAACTAAACATATCCACGTGAAGTGACAAGGTAATTGAAACCAACCTGATTGTATCAATTCTCTATGACCAGTTTATAGAAATAAAGCAGTTCACGAAAATTATCCACAATCAAAAAAATAAGTTCTCATATCTTTCGGTAAAGGAATGAAAAAATCAAGGTCTTATAGTATTCAGTAAAGCCAAAAAAAAAATTCTAAACTACATACCTATAAGATTTCTAATCTACACTGATATTACTGAATAATAGTAGAAATGCTGCAGCTTGGAATCCAAAACTGCAAGGCTTGTGGCCTACTGTCATAACTCATCGGTGATGGCACTAATTAAAGGTGACTGGCAGCGACTTTGAATAAAACCAATGACGGAGAATCCAAGGGGAGATAATCTCCTTTATGGCTAAGTAGTCCAATGCCACCCCTCCTAAGACCGGTGATGACTTTGAATAAGACCAGCAGCAGTGACGGAGAACCCACTGGGAGAAGAGATGGTCGCACATGGGTTCTAAGAGAAACGAAGAACGACAGAGAAGAAAGTAGGATCAATGAATATCCTAAATTGTCTATTTAAAAAAAATTTTTTGACAGTATGTAAAACAACATCATATTGCTTTGTCGCACACGTCGCACATCCTAGCAAAACTTTAAATTGAAAATGTCAGAATATCCAAATCCTTATAAGGGCATGAGTATTCTACAAATTATTTATTGAAGGGTCATCAAAACCTTTCCGTTACCTCAAGGGTCCAAAGCATAATTGTTTGCAAGGCATCAGGAATTAGCAAGAAATGACGTCGAACAAGCATTTGAAGTACTACAAGCTCGTTTTGCAATAGTTCATGATCTAATAAGAATGTGGGATAGGAAAGTATTCAGTGATATCATATTCGCATGTATTATTTTGAGCAACATGATAGTTGAGGATGAATGAGACATAAATGGGACGAACTTCGATTTTGAATATGATACCGCTAATGGACAAAATACCTCAATCGAAGCAAATGTTAATCAAGGCCTCTACCAAATTTTGCAGAAATTTTACAAACCAATACCAATCTTCATGACCGACAAATACATCATCAACTACAAGTGGACTTGGTGGAGCATATTTGGATGAAATTTGATGGCGATGAAGTAGAAATATAAGGTCGATTGCTTATTACTTGTGCTTTTTTGTTATAATTTGTTAGTGAATTTTGTTTTCAATATCTATGTAGCCATTTGACGACAACAGATGTCTTTTTAATTTTGGTTTGTTTTTCGATTTTTATAAATTATTAAATGTAATTTAAGAGAATATATTTTACAAAATAGTTAAATTAGTTAAATAAATAATAGTTTCATAATATATTTTTGCATAATTAAATGTATTTTAAATTATTAATTATGTGTTAGAAGTAAAGTAAATTCAAATGTTAAAAAATTCAAATATTAAATGAGTTGGTAACGTGAAATATATTTTAGATGACGTAAAAAGGTAAACTATTAGAGAATATAAATATATAAATAAGGCGCATAAAAATGAAAATGTGACATGCAGATTCACCCTATTATTCACCAAAGCAAAAGCATAGGAGTTGCTCTCATAAGGTACCA
>JAWZTD010000002.1:4342043-4352280 GCA_035221335.1 Echites panduratus | reverse complement strand
AATCATTGAAATATTAATAATAAAATCATAAAGTAGCGGGATCTCGATTTTTTAAATTAAATAGTTATGGAGATATAATTTTGAATGATAGTATGTGTGGAACTCTCTACTCTAAATTAGAAATATGTTTAGTTTAAAAATAAATATTTATTTTTCAGTCTATTAAAATAGAAATAGAAATATTTAATTTCGAAAGGAAGAAATATATATATGATTACACACACTTTAACGAATAAAATCCTAAATAATTATCATCATTTTTTGAAAATTTTATGACTAATTACATATCACACTACAGGTATATTATAATATATTAATCCTCATTTTGAATAGGTTAAAAAAAGAAAATACATTTAACTTTTATAAAGTTATTAATTTATCATTTTTTATTAATTTAATTTGTAGAGTTAGTTTTATGCAAAATGGATATAAATAGACACTTTATATTATAAAAATATTTATTTTAGAAAGGCACATTCAATCTTTGGACAATGAAATAAGTATCGAAGACAATATTAAATTAAAGTTTTAAATTAGTTTTAAGGATTCCGAAATACTATGAAGTATTTTTCTTTCCAGTTTCAAAAGTGCATTGAAATATAGAGAAGTAAATATTCAATCCAATTATATTTAGAAATATTTAAAGTAAAAGAAGTAAGTATTTCTTCTTCAAAATTTCACCAATTAATCCCCTGAGCCCGTTGCAATTGAGGATTTTCTTTACCAGTTGGACGAGGTTTAGCCGATTAGGTCGGTCAACCCATTGCCAGGGTCGCTCCATCTATAAATAGCCCCATAAGCCCCCGTTTTTGGGTTTCTGACAGAGCCCTCCTTCTCTGAAGAGAGCGCGGAGAGGGGTAGGCCGAACCTTGCAGATCTGTTAAAACCTTAACGGGAAAAACAAAAACCAAACCGATTAAAGGAAATAGAAGTCCAAAATTTAACTTTAAGAAGCAAAATAAATTCAGAAAATTAAACCAACAACGTCCAATTTTGAGCTTCGGTATCTGAATCAGAATGGATACTCGATTCCCTCACTCGCCGGCGGAAGTCGCCAAAGTTCGGGTGGTGCAGTTCGGCATCCTCAGTCCCGATGAAATTGTAAATTTATTGAATTTCCTATACTTTTTTTTTTGTTATGGGTGGTTATACTCTAGGGTTTTGAGTATTTTGTTCTGATGAATTGAGAGTTACTGAATTTTTAATTCGTTTTGGATGTCTGATTGCAGAGACAAATGTCAGTGGTGCATATTGAGCACGGTGAAACGACGGAGAGAGGAAAGCCTAAGCCAGGAGGTTTGAGTGACCCCAGGCTGGGGACAATTGATAGAAAGATGAAGTGCGAAACTTGTATGGCTAATATGGCGGAGTGTCCGGGCCATTTTGGTCACCTCGAGCTTGCTAAACCCATGTTTCATATAGGTTTCATAAAGACTGTGCTCAGTATTATGCGCTGTGTGTGCTTCAATTGCTCCAAAGTATTAGCAGAAGAGGTATTGCTTCTGTTTCGTGGCAGCAATTAGCTTTGAGATAAGTTTGTGTGTATCTATGATTTTACTTCTTCCATATGGATAGACTATTGGGCACTTGGTTCTCCGGCAATCCCTTTAAAGCTTTGCAAAACATATATCTGTTTCCTTAAATCTTGAGAATGCCTAAAGCCGTAATCCTGACTGGAATCAGTTATAGAATGAAAAGTAATGTCAAAGGGAATCTGGGAACTTCATTATCTTCTCTGATATTAGACCAAGTTTTGGTGTTCACAAGGAGAATTTATCAGACCAAATTTCCTCCAGGATGATAATATGTCATTACTTTAAAATTTGGATCTTGAACTAGTTGACAAGGACAGGAATGTTGTTTTAACCCATCCATCCACATAAAAATCAAGTTTGTTGCCAAATGCTTAGCAACATCTAAGTGTAGACAGTGATCATTTTGAATGTAATCTTGTACCATGAATCTTAGATGATTGAGAGAATATTTTAAATATGTCTTGCATTTATTGAAGAGGTGTTTTTGTGCATTGTGAGATAATAAATAGATACTTAAGAACTTCAGCCAGCAGTAATGTCATCTGTGTTTTTAGATTAACCTAATTTGCCGTTGTATTTTATCTGCAGGACGATCCAAAGTTCAAGCAGGCAATGCGAATAAGAAATCCTAAAAACAGACTAAAGAAAATTTTGGATGCATGCAAAAATAAAACTAAATGTGAAGGAGGTGATGAAATTGATGTTCAAGGTCAAGATTCTGATGAACCAGTTAAGAAGTCAAGGGGTGGTTGTGGTGCACAGCAACCAAAAATTACAATTGATGGTATGAAGATGGTTGCTGAGTACAAGCAGCAGAAAAAGAAGAATGATGATCAAGAACAGCTGCCTGAACCTGCTGAGAGAAAGCAGCAGCTTTCTGCAGAAAAGGTACTCCAATAATGTTTTTCATTGCTTTTGAACTGGCATGATTCTATTCTAATTCCTGAGGGTTCTTACTGTGGGATGTGTTGTGTGCTCTTTTAGTAACTTCGGTTTCTTCTTTTACAGGTCCTGAGTGTTCTGAAACGAATAAGTGATGATGATTGCAAATTGTTGGGATTTAACCCAAAATTTGCACGCCCTGACTGGATGATTCTTCAAGTCCTTCCTATACCACCTCCTCCCGTTAGACCTTCCGTGATGATGGATACTTCATCCAGGAGTGAGGCAAGCTACTGCTTTTGATCTTTCCTTTGAATTACTATAGATCATCATCTGTGGTTAATTTTTGTTCTATGTTTCCACTTGATCAGTTAGTTAATAGTTTTTACAACTATACCAGGACTGTTAGTGGGAGTGTTGTTAACTTTCAGATCTGTTGACACAGGATGATTTGACTCATCAACTTGCTATGATCATAAGGCACAATGAAAACCTTAAACGGCAAGAGAGAAATGGAGCACCTGCTCACATCATCTCAGAATTTGCACAGCTGCTACAGTTCCATATTGCTACATATTTTGACAATGAATTGCCGGGGCAGCCAAGGGTATCAATGATTTCTTTATAATAATAAGTAAGTGTACTTGCCTTCAGATTTATTAAGCCAGGTGAGTATACTTGATTTTCAGGCTACACAAAGATCTGGTAGGCCCATCAAGTCAATATGCAGTAGACTTAAAGCTAAGGAAGGTAGGATTAGGGGCAACTTGATGGGTAAAAGAGTGGATTTTTCTGCCCGGACTGTTATTACACCTGATCCAACCATTAACATTGATCAACTTGGAGTTCCTTGGAGTATTGCACTGAATCTTACATATCCAGAAACTGTTACTCCTTATAATATCGAAAGGTCTTTCTCTTGTTTTTGATATATTTATTTGTATCCTACTTCTGCCATCTCTGTTTCCAGCATAACTGTAGCTTGAAACAGGTTGAAGGAACTGGTTGAATATGGTCCACATCCCCCACCTGGTAAAACTGGTGCTAAGTACATAATTAGAGATGATGGGCAAAGGCTTGACCTTCGGTATTTGAAGAAAAGCAGCGATCAGCACCTGGAACTTGGATACAAGGCATGTTTCTGGAATTCTTTTTGATAGTCATATTTATGATTTGGACTCTTTGATGTGTCTGTTACATGGTTTATTGTTCTGGTGCAGGTTGAGCGGCACTTGAATGATGGAGATTTTATTCTTTTCAATCGGCAACCTAGTCTGCATAAAATGTCAATAATGGGGCATAGGATCAAGATCATGCCATATTCAACATTTCGATTGAATTTGTCAGTTACTTCACCGTATAATGCTGATTTTGATGGGGATGAAATGAACATGCATGTTCCTCAGTCATTTGAAACTAGGGCCGAAGTGCTTGAACTTATGATGGTTCCAAAATGCATTGTGTCACCTCAGTCAAATCGGCCTGTAATGGGGATTGTCCAGGATACACTTTTAGGATGCCGCAAAATCACTAAAAGAGATACATTTATTGAGAAGGTACCCTTTGAGTTCTATTTCCTTTCTCCTTCAATTAAAAACCAAAGTTTCCTTTTCCTTATTTGTGATGGAGCTATTCTTCATGTAGGATGTTTTTATGAATATCTTAATGTGGTGGGAGGATTTTGATGGGAAGATTCCTGCTCCGGCAATCTTAAAACCGAGGCCTTTATGGACTGGAAAACAAGTTTTTAACTTGATCATACCAAAACAGATAAATCTGCAGAGGAATGCTGCATGGCATCAAGACGATGAAACTGGACCTATCACTCCAGGAGATACTGTAGTTCGAGTGGAGAAAGGGGAGTTGCTCTCAGGCACCTTATGCAAGAAAGCACTTGGAACATCTACTGGGAGTCTAATTCATGTTATTTGGTAGGATTATATTTATAACATGGTTCTTAATTCTGTAGTTTTTTTATTTTAGAAAATATAAATCTAAATTTTTTAATTCTCTCTTAATGGAAAGAACTGTGTTTTCACTATATAGTTTTTTATTCTTGAAAAAAGTTCCGTGAGTTACAAAGCTGATATTAATATAATACAAAGTTGGTTGAGTTGAATCACTAAAATTCTCCAGATATCCTTTAGCTTGATTTGTTTGGGTATCAGCTTTTTTCTCTTTGACCTCTTTTTTCTGCTTTCTTCTTCCCCTACAATAAATTATCTTTAATGGGAGAAGATTTTTGCTAGACAAATGGTATCTGCAGTGTAACAACAAATGTATCTTTAGATGCAGTTTGGAAATCTGGGTCCATCTTCTTCCTTGCTGATTGTCTTCATGTGTACAGGGAGGAGGTTGGTCCTGATGCTGCTCGAAAATTCTTGGGACATACACAATGGCTAGTCAATTATTGGCTTTTACAGAATGGTTTTAGTATGGGAATTGGAGATACGATTGCTGATGCAGCAACCATGGAAACCATTAATGAAACAATTTCAAAGGCAAAGCAGGAGGTGAAAGACCTCATAGAGAATTACAAGAACAACAAATTGGAGGCTGAGCCTGGTCGTACTATGACTGAATCATTTGAAAATAGGGTAAACCAGGTAATGAATACTGGTGAAACCATCCTTACTTTTTAGAATTATTACCAATGTACATGTTGTGTAAGTATATCACATATGGTGTAACTTTTGATTAATTTTCCCATCTCCTGTTGTTTTTACTCACGGCTTTAGATTTTCTAACCTTTTAATTTTTTATGTTAAATAATTACAATTGGTTTAGGAGTACCATGTTGTAATATTTGGCTAAACTTCCAGTTCTTGTAATTGCTACTATAAGTTTTCTGGTGTGAGTTCTTGCACTCAATATTAAGATTAGCTTTTCCTGTTTTTATTTAAACTTTTCCCCAATTGCACTTCTGTACTCATCATATGAATTTCCCTTTTGAACTGAATGGTCGGTGGAGAAATCTGACATGTGCTATTTGCTTATTAGGTGCTAAACAAGGCTCGTGATGATGCTGGAAGTAGTGCTCAGAGAAGCCTGTCAGAGAGTAACAACCTTAAGGCTATGGTTACTGCTGGATCTAAGGGAAGTTTCATCAATATCTCTCAGATGACTGCTTGTGTGGGCCAGCAGAATGTTGAAGGGAAGCGAATTCCTTATGGGTTTGTTGATAGAACACTGCCACATTTTCTCAAGGAAGATTTAGGTCCAGAAAGTCGTGGTTTTGTGGAAAATTCATATTTGCGAGGTTTGACCCCCCAGGAATTCTTTTTCCATGCTATGGGTGGTAGGGAAGGTCTGATAGATACTGCAGTGAAAACTTCTGAAACTGGTTACATTCAGAGACGATTAGTAAAGGCCATGGAGGATATCATGGTGAAATATGATGGTACAGTAAGGAATTCTCTGGGGGATGTCATCCAGTTTCTTTATGGGGAAGATGGTATGGATTCTGTCTGGATTGAATCACAGAAGCTGGAATCTTTGAAAATTAAGAAATCTGAATTTAATGATATGTATAGATATGAGATTGATGATCCAACATGGCACCCAGATTACATGTTACCAGAAGCGGTTGAAGATCTGAAGACCATCCGAGAAATTCGGAGTGTGTTTGACGCAGAGGTTCAGAAACTTGAAGCTGACAGGTTGCTGCTTGGAACAGAGATTGCAACCACTGGTGACAATACTTGGCCCCTGCCTGTCAACATTAGGAGGCTTGTCTCGAATGCACAGAAGACTTTCAAAATTGACTTCCGTAGGTCTTCAGATATGCACCCCATGGAGATTGTTGAGGCCGTTGATAAGCTACAAGAAAGGCTTAAGGTTGTTCATGGAGATGATTATCTTAGCATGGAAGCGCAAAAGAATGCTACCCTTTTCTTCAATATCTTACTTCGCAGTGCTCTGGCAAGTAAAAGAGTCTTAAAGGACTATAGGCTTACTCGAGAAGCTTTTGAGTGGGTTATTGGTGAGATAGAATCACGATTCTTGCAATCACTTGTTGCCCCAGGAGAAATGATTGGATGTGTTGCTGCACAATCCATTGGTGAGCCTGCCACACAGATGACTCTTAATACATTCCATTATGCTGGTGTGAGTGCAAAGAATGTCACCCTTGGTGTTCCGAGGTTGAGGGAGATCATTAATGTGGCTAAGAAAATAAAAACACCCTCTCTTTCTGTGTACTTGAAGCCTGACGTGAGTAGAGGAAAGGAAAGGGCAAAAAGTGTGCAGTGTGCTTTGGAGTACACTACGCTACGAAGTGTCACCCATGCCACTGAAGTATGGTATGACCCAGATCCAATGAGCACAATAATTCCTGAAGATGTTGAATTTGTGAAGTCCTATTATGAAATGCCAGATGAGGAGATAGATCCTGACAAGATCTCTCCCTGGTTGCTTCGTATAGAGTTGAACCGTGAAATGATGGTGGATAAGAAACTGAGCATGGCAGCTATTGCAGAAAAGATTAATCTTGAGTTCGATGATGATCTAACATGCATATTCAATGATGATAATGCTGATAAACTGATTCTTCGTATTCGCATCATGAATGATGAAGCTCCAAAGGGTGAATTAACGGATGAATCTGCTGAGGATGATGTTTTCCTCAAAAAGATTGAAAGTAACATGCTGACAGAAATGGCTTTACGAGGCATTCCAGATATTAATAAGGTGTTCATAAAAAATACAAAAGTAAACAAATTTACGCAGGATGAGGGTTTTAAAGCAGAAAATGAGTGGATGCTGGATACTGAAGGCGTTAATCTTTTGGCTGTCATGTGCAACGAAGATGTTGATGCAAGGAGAACAACAAGTAACCACTTGATTGAAGTTATTGAAGTTCTTGGAATTGAGGCAGTACGAAGAGCGTTGCTTGATGAACTGCGTGTTGTCATTTCTTTTGATGGATCTTATGTGAATTATCGGCATCTAGCTATATTGTGTGATACAATGACTTATCGTGGTCATTTGATGGCAATCACTCGCCATGGTATTAATCGAAATGATACAGGACCTTTGATGAGGTGTTCATTTGAAGAAACTGTGGACATTCTTCTGGATGCTGCTGTATATGCTGAAACAGATTACCTGAGGGGTGTAACCGAAAATATTATGTTGGGACAGCTTGCGCCCATTGGTACTGGAGACTGTGCCTTGTATCTCAATGAAGAGATGCTGAAACAAGCTATTGAGATCCCTCTTCCAAGTTACATGGAGGGAAACCTAGAATTTGGCATGACTCCTGCCCGTTCACCACTCACTGGAACACCTTACCATGAGGGCATGATGTCTCCTAGTTATTTGCTAAGTCCTAATGTTCGTTTATCACCAGCTTCAGATGCTCAGTTCTCCCCTTATGTTGGTGGAATGGCATTCTCCCCAACTTCATCTCCAGGATACAGCCCCTCATCTCCGGGATACAGCCCGTCTTCTCCGGGTTACAGCCCAACTTCCCCTGGTTACAGCCCGACTTCCCCTGGTTACAGCCCAACATCCCCTGGATATAGCCCAACTTCCCCAACCTATAGTCCTAGCTCTCCTGGATATAGTCCAACTAGTCCAGCTTACTCTCCCACCAGTCCTTCATACTCTCCAACATCTCCAAGTTACAGCCCTACATCCCCTAGTTATAGCCCAACATCTCCAAGTTACAGCCCTACTTCGCCTAGCTATAGTCCCACTTCTCCTGCCTACAGTCCCACTTCTCCAGCATACAGCCCTACCTCACCAGCATACAGCCCAACCTCACCATCTTACAGTCCAACGTCTCCCTCATACAGCCCGACGTCACCTTCTTACAGTCCAACATCTCCGTCATATAGCCCTACATCACCTTCTTATAGTCCCACTTCTCCATCCTACAGTCCCACTTCTCCATCATACAGTCCCACCTCACCTGCATATAGTCCCACTTCTCCTGGTTACAGCCCCACGTCTCCAAGTTATAGCCCTACCTCACCAAGTTATAGTCCAACTTCTCCTAGTTACAATCCATCAGCGAGGTACAGTCCATCACTTGCTTACTCACCTACCAGTCCGAAGCTGTCACCTTCCAGTCCATACAGTCCTTCCTCCCCAAGTTACAGGTATGTAAAATAAAGATAACCTGACCTTGCTCTAGCTCTGTTTTGATTTTTTTGAACTTATCTTTCTACAGTTATTTTCATTTGTATTTTAGAATCCTACAAGAATTACTGATTCCTGTATCAGTAGTCTTGAATTATAAACTCTCTCAACATGTCTTTACAGGATTATTTAGAAAATTTTTTTTTTAATGTTTTTTAGTTTGTGTTACTTAGTCAATGCTTATGTTTCTGTTGCAGCCCCACATCACCTTCATACTCACCAACATCTCCATCCTATTCTCCTTCCAGTCCCACGTATAGTCCTAGCAGGTATATTCTTTACCTGAATTTTTCGTCTGAGAGTTGATTGTATTTTTTTTTACCATGTGAATGTGATTTGTATTTTTCCTTGTTGAAGCAAATGAAATTGGTAAATTCTGGTGGCATAGAAAATTATCTCCTTCGATGTTGTGCTTTGTTGACTTATAAGTTTTACGGTTTTACCACAAAGCTCACTGAAGTAAATTATCTGTTTAGAAACTTAATCTGGTTTTGTAACAATTTTGGCTGTGACTGCAGTTTTCGGGAAAAGGTTATTGTGATTGCTATTTAAAATTGTCCTGAGTTTTGCTTTCATCTCTTCTTCTTGGTGAACACATACACTCACTGGATATGGAAAAACTGTTGGTAGCATGTCTAGCACCGTATTCATCAAGTTTAATATTGTATTTTTTTGCCTTTTCAGTCCTGGTCCAAGTCCTGATTTTAGTTCCGGTTCTCCACAATATAGGTAAGCCGTGGAATAATAACCTGCTATTTATTGTGAGCTTTAGACTGAGATAAGCTTTAGTTTTTGCTTTGCCTCGTTTGACATTTACCTCTCATCCCTTGTGTTCAGCCCTAGTGCTGGATATTCTCCTAGTGCACCCGGGTACTCTCCATCATCTACGAGCCAGTATACTTCCCGAACAAGTGACAGGGATGACAAAAGTGTCAAGGATGATAAGAGCAATCGTTGAAGGTGTTTCTGGACCCAGGAGAGGCGAGGCCATATGTATGTATTTTGTATAATGCAAGCCAGCCAATGAAATTCTTGTTTTCACCTCTCAGTTTGTCAGTGCGTCTTGGAAGTTAAACCTCGAGACACTGTGAAAGACGCCTTTGATTTACTCTAATGTGAACTTGTATCAATTAATGAATTAATTCTGTTTATCTAATGTAATCATGGTAGAGAGAGCAACAAAGAATCAATGAAAAAATCTTTTTGACTGTTCAGCCTGACCTTTTGTGGTATTGGTGGTGCGCAACACCTGTAAGAAATCTAGTCAAGTGCCCGCCGCTGGCAATACTTAGATTTAGATGATGGACTCTCTCAGGTGGCATTTGGATAAACTGCGGATGGATTCCTATCTATTTATTTAATATAATTTAGTTATAAACAGTTTTAAATGGAAATCATAACATATTCGAGTATTCATATCGTTTTTATTTGTTTAATTTAATATCCATTTTATTGTTAAAAATTATGCTCAATCATCTTTTTAATATTGAATGTTAAAATTAGTTGCAGGAATACTAAATTAGTAATTTTTACGTCATATCCTGTTTTTTTACCCCATTAATTTAAGTTATATAGAAATGCAAATGGGTCAGTTAGCGTCATCTCACACTGATTTAAACTTTTTAAAAGAAAAAAAGAATAAAGAGTTCAAGATAACTCTTTTTCTTCAGTCTTTT
>JAWZTD010000002.1:4266164-4287186 GCA_035221335.1 Echites panduratus | reverse complement strand
TTCTTCAAAACTTGAAGTCTTCAAACTCTTTGAGAGGTTAATTCCAGGAAGACTTCGTACTTGTATGCACAATTAATATTTTTCATGGGGTACTTTGATGTAGTCCAAAATTTCCTAAAATAGATAAACTTAAAGTTTCATTAGTACTAATTTGTTATCATCAAAATAAAGTTAATTAAAAGTCTATTAGGGCTTTCACCTTTAATAACTAATAAAAATAAATTCAATTTTAACCATGAAAAACTTATGAGGGGGTGAATTAGATTTTTTGAAAATATTAAAACCCCTCTTGTAAATCTAAAAATTATTTTGGTTTGGACAAAGTGTCAAACACTTATGTGCAAAAGATGTTACACAATAGATTTTAAGAGATAAAGATAAAAGCCAAGGATAATCAAGAGACACATAGATTTATAGTGGTTCAACTCTTGTGAGCTTAATCAGCTATCCAAGGTTTTCTATCTTAAGATTTCGCCCAAATCCACTAATAGAAATCAACAATACAACCAAGGGTTACAAACCCAAGTTTTACAAATAAGAACAAACTAGGATAATCATTTAAAAAAATTTTGTGTCACAAAGATAACCACGTAAACTCAAGATAATCAAGATATAAAATGAGTGCTGGAAGTAATTCCCTTGAAATGAGATGAATACAAAGATAGCCCTAGGAAGTCCCCTTTGATGATTCTTTGAACCTTAATGAAATATGTTTCTCTTGTACGTTTCATATGTTTTGGTGTCAAGGAATCACCTTTGAAATGGTGTGAAAGGCTTAAATAAGCTCTGGGAGCAAAAACTCCAATGGTCAAATTTTGTACCCTTTTTAAGAAAAATTCCAACAGCATTTTAGGACCCAAATTTTGGTAGATTGGACAGTCCAATCCTGGGCTGTCAAGGATCAAAATGCATAGTTGACCAAAACCATTTCTATTTTTTATTTTTTAAGATATAATCAATCAAGACCAATCAAAGACACTTTGATAAAATATTTTTTGAAACATACTTTTATGAAAACATATATTTTGAAAGATTTAAAAAATATTTTTAGTGCAAGAATCATCAAAATAAGGAAGACTTGGTACAAAAATTAGAACTAATTACCCAACCAACCTCCTAAGCTAAATCTTCAAACTTGAAGTCTTCAATCTCATGATATGTTAATTTCCGAAAGACTTAACTGTCGTAAGCACAAATTGTCTTTTACAAGGGACTTTAATGTGATTCAAAAACTTTCTAAAATATATAAAGTTAATTAAAAACATATTAGGACTTTCAAACTATACGACCAGTGATACAAAAGAATTATCATGTAGCAGTGAATTTCTCCAAAGCTAGAAACATGAAACCCCCTTTTTAAACACTTAACAAATGACTAACATAATTTGAAGATACAAAAGATATTTTCTGCCCTGAAGGAGGCTTTCGGTGGCGGAGTTCATATCGGCGACCATTATTATCCTTCGGGGAGGTTTGGATCAAATCCGACTAGTTATATATCGTAGAGACTTTAAAAATAAAAATAAAAAGCAAGCTAACTAGCTAATTACTTCCACCGGATTATGTTTTTGAATGTGATGGAACCTCCTCATTAGAAGATCCTTTGCTTTTCTATGAATTTTTTTTAATTACTTAAAAATTAACAATAAATACTTTATTTTTATGTAAAACCCTTGAATTCCTGTTCTATAAAATTTCTCATTGTTGTTGAATTTTCTGTTAAAAAAAAGGGGTCATAAAATATAGAAAGCTTTTTAATTCCTTAATTAAAAAATAACAATAACCCCTTCAGCTTTCTATAAACTTTTTCATTTTATATTCGAAAGAAATGAGTAAAAATAAATAAATAAAACCCTTCAATTTAGATGTCTATCTAATATTTAAAAATCACTCATTTTTTCATATAAAACAAACTGTAGGGAATGATCTTTTTTGGATAGGTCAGCACAAAAAAAAAAAATTCAATCATTTTAACCTTAAGAAAACAAGTCTGCATCTATCCTTCTCAACTTACACGCTTAAAACTAACAATACATTCTTTAACAAACAACTAGTGTGCTTAAAAATGACAATCCATAATGTTTTATAAATATATAAATTGTTTAGTATATAACTTTCTTTTTCAAAGATATAGTTGTCTAAAAAAGTACCTCATTTGGATTTTTTTTTTTTTTTGAAAAACTTATAACCATAGTCAAAATTTAAAGTGACTAAACCAAATGACATTTTTATAAAATTGCCCCTAAAATTTAATTATATAAATTTATAAATAAACAAAAAGAACTTTTTATATTTTAAAAGAAAAATCACTTTAAATGAACTATCCATTTTAAATGTCACCCCTTCAATGTAAAAACTCTCCCCTCTTTGTTATTATTTAAATTGTTTGGTATAATATTCATCTTCATCAAATAGTATGAAACAGTGTATTTATAAATCGCATTATTGAAATATTTTATATTAAACAAATGTTGAACTTTTTGATGGAAAAGATTCCTATGAAACAAATTAGTTATGCTACTCAATGACGCATCTAAAACTAATTCAAAATATTTTTTTATAGAATAAATATATTCACTAATAAAATATTATTTAAATAATATCCCAAATATGTTTTAGGATGAAGAGATTAAACATATTCTTAAATATCACTAAATAATTAAATATTATTTCTTATAAATAAATTTTTAATAACAATAATAATAATAATAGTTTTTTATTTTATTTTATTTTTTCTACAAACTCGTAGTTCCCAGTTAAAATCAAATCCTTTAATTACCTGACCTCTGCCAAATGCGATCTCCAGGAACAAGAACGCATTTGACTTGCGTTACTTGTATTCAATTTCCATGGGTCTGACTCTGATCTGTCAAAGGAAAAACCCGGAACAAGCAAGTAGGAAGTAGTAGCTTACGTCACGCAGCAGCAGCCAAAGGCCCAGTTTATCGACTGCCGGAATCCACTTTCTCCAACTACAGAGGCAACAAATAAGGAGCTCATGGCGAGCTTCTTCAACAACATATTAGCTTCTCCACTATCGCATCATACACCTCTTCTTTCAACTCTTCTTCCCTTCAATTCAACATCATCCCTTACTCGTGTCAAGGTTTTTCATGCCTTCTGCTGTCTTTCTATAATTTTATTTGTTTTCAACTTCTTGTTTTTGTTTGATGTTTTGATTTGACATTGGAACTTGAAGAGTGGGTGGGATCGGAGATTCTTGTTTCTTCGAGTGAATTCCACGTCAGAGGAGAGTTCAGGAGATACTGGAGGAGATTCTGGGTTGAAAACTACATCGACGAAACCGCCGCCGGCTCCTTCGTTTTCAGATTCTAATGGAAACGGCATTTCGGCATACAATTGGTCTGCAGGACTTGGAGCAATTGGGTTTCTTGAGACTTCGTACTTGACATACATCAAGCTCACTAACTCTGAAGCCTTTTGTCCCATCGGCGGCAGCGGTGGCGGCGGCAACTGTGGCAGCATCCTCAATAGCGATTATTCAGTTGTTTTCGGTATAAAAGCTTTTCTTAGCTTTATTCAATTAGTTTCATTGTGGAATTAGATAAGAAGGAATTTGTTGGGTCCGAGAGTTTTATCTTCGAAGTTGTCACTGTTTCCTGGTGCATTATTCACTTATTTCAATTTCAGCATTTGAATTGAACTTTCCGCTTGTTTAGTAGATAAATCAGTATTTCATTTCTTGATCACCTGTATTCTGGTGATTATCTTTAGTTTTTGGCTACCGTATTTTAGAACACAGATTCAGTTTCCAACCTTTTACAATTGCCAGGTGTTCCTCTCCCATTGATCGGTATTTTTGCCTATGGACTGGTGGCAATCCTTGGCCTACAATTGGGTGGAAAGAAGCTGCCCTTTGAAATTGGTGGAACGACTGGTCGTTCTGTAATGCTTGTGACAACTACATCCATGGCAGTTGCGAGTGCATATTTTTTGTACATTTTAAGCACACAATTTGCTGGAGAATCATGTTTATATTGTTTAGCTTCAGCTCTGTTATCCTTTTCCTTGTTCTTCATTAGTATAAAGGTTATTCCTCTCTTGTGAATGCGTCAGTTTTTTACATGAATTAATTACTCAAGTTTTAACCACATTAAATTCGGGCTTCACCTCGCAGGACTTAGGCTTGAAGGAAATTCAAAAGGAGGTAATTTTACTGCTATGTGTAGCTGCACTGGTTGTTACAGCCTTCAGTGCCTCCTATAGTACTTCTCAACCTATCTCAAGAAGGTACTTTGCTCTTTGGGCAATGCAAAAAATGTTTATATTTTTTACCTTGTATTGGGAATTAATCCTACATTTGGTGTACTTTCAAGGGTATAGATAAACTCAATATTTTAGGATTTTCGGTGTTGTATGGATGGCTACAGTCCATTTTCAAGCTTATGCACAAATAAGTGAATGAAGGGAGGAAGGAAATGGAAGTGGAAAACAGAGAAACAGCCCAGTCTTCAGGAGGAAAATTAGTTGCACCCATATTGAAATAATACTATCTGCATAGCTCATTAATGATAAATACAATTTACCCCTGATCTCACATGTTATGAATGTTGTTTGACTAAATGAAAGAATCGTTGTTTCCATCTTGATTGGATCATCATTTACCCCTTGCTAACTTTTGACAGCCTAGCCGAGACTGAATTGCCCTTTTTCAAGACTGAGGTGACAACAGAATCGAGTCCTGTGGCTGTCGCTCTTGCAAAGCATCTACGGTCCATTGGAGCAAAACTGTATGGAGCTTTCTGGTGTTCTCATTGTCAAGAACAGAAAGAGGTACTTAAACTTTTTGTGTTTGAAGTATTTGAGCTTTTAGTTCTGAAAAACCAACATTTAGAAAGTTGCTTCAAGGTGGGGTAGTGGAGTAAGGGCACGCATATTCCAACCTGAACATCGTTTTTTGAAAGTGTGGTTTCTCAGCTTAGCATTCCTGACACAGTTCCTGATCTGTTTCTTAAGATGTTTGGGCATGAAGCAGCTGCGATATTAGATTATGTGGAATGCTTTCCTGACGGATACAGAAAAGGTATTCAGATAGCCAAGGCATGTACAGATTTAAAGATTGAAGGGTTCCCGACATGGGTGATTAATGGTCAGGTGAGTCAGCTCACATTTGCATATTTCCTTTCTTCACTTCATGACTCAGGTTTCAATTCTAAATAGATGTCTCAACTGTTTTACGTGGGCAAAGCCTTCCTAGTATCTGAACATTGGTTTTGCTTTAAACCAACCTGATGAACATGTTGTTGGATTGGCAAAAATGCACTTAACATTACGTGTGATGATTATAGAAAATGGTATTTGCATAATGGTCATTTTACCCCCCATCATCCCGCGTAACTTGAAAATGGGAAATAATAGGAGCTACTGAGCTAGGTTTACACATTTTGCAGGTTTTGAGTGGAGAACAAGATTTCCCAGAGCTTGCAAGTGCTTCTGGAGTTAAGCTAGAAGATCTTACCAAAGCTAGCTAGAACCCCTCTTCCATCTCTAGAAATAGGTTAAAGTTCTACTCCAACCATGACTCTTTCCACAGCAGTACAAAAGTTATCTGGTTGGATAAGAACCGTGTTCTTGAGTTATATCAGAATTCCCATATAAGAGATTACAAATCTAAAACAAAAAAATAAAAAATTGCTTTTAAATCTAAAACAAAAAAATAAAAAAATACTTTTACAATTTGGTTTTAAAAATTTTGAACTCATTATAGGACTTTACCCGAGAGGGAGTCCTTCCAGAAATTCTCAGAGGCCCAGGACGAACCCAGGCCAATGAGGGGGTTTGGAAATAGTTTTCAACCAGCAATAGACGCGCCTCGGTTAGAACCTCATGAGCTGCGTCATTGCCCCAAGCGCAAAGATGCCTCTCCTTGTCTCAGGTTCTTCCTTTTATAGCCCTTCTTCTATCCTCAATGTTTTCTCATCTTCCAATGTGGGATTGGATTGCTTGTCTTTACTTCTTAACAAGGCGTAGGAAAGGATTCCTCTTCTTTTCTAGCTTGGTCACGGGACTCGGATTAAAATTAAGGATTTCAAGAGCCAAGTGTTCTGTAACTTGTTTTCTTTAAAAATAAAATTTGATTAAAAAGGTCATTATGTGGAATCTGCCCAACTAATTCCAATTTCAAAAGTTTGCTCGATGAATTGATTTTGGAAACTTCGAAGGAGGGGGAGTTTAAGAAATCTGATTTTAGACAACCTTAAATAAAAATGAAAGGTAAAAATAGTATACAAAATCGAATTTACAAATCGATCAATTCTCCCGAAAATCTTGAATCTAATCTTGATCACTTTACATGGATATAAGGCCGTATTAAAGAATCTATGAAAGATAAAAAGAAATTCTTTGATCATCATTCATTCATGGCACTGCTGCTGCTTCAACGGGGGGCAGCCGAAGAAATATTTGCATCTTCTGCGTCCATGGAAGAAGAGAAGCGCTACTGCTGGATGCTAGTTACGGCCATCTCCATATCATTAATCAAAGAACAACAGTTTTGGTATTCCATCTTTGATTTTGCCAAAATTTCTCTGAGATCGGGTAAAAATCTCAGGTAGTCATTGTAAACCCTCTTCTGGAATTCGAGTCTCTCAAGTTTAATAGTTCCTTCAGCCAATTTCTGGCCAACTTCCCGAATCCCTTTGCACATCTTATCTTTCAGTTTCTGGTTAGAGTTCAGCTCTTCTTCAACTTGAGCACGTCTTCTCTTCAACTCACGCAACAATCTGGCGTCGTCTTCAACTGCTGCTTCTTCGCTTTGTTTCCTCTTCTTCATGTTCTTCTGATTACTTAGAACTCCTTGATCTCCTGATTGCTGCTGCATGCTGTTCTTCGCTGGTGTTTTTGTTACATAAATCAAAGTAATGGAATGAAGAGTTTCTTATAATCAAGGAAGGGTATTTATAGATATAACCTGACCATATATTTTGGAAATTCGAATCCAAATCAGAATAGGATACATAGGTTTCCAAGACGGATTGATTTCCAAAACCGAATTGATTTAGGACTGCAAAATTGATACTTTTGTCCTTCACTTTTTTTTTTTTTTTACAAATCTAACTGAAAACAATTTTAATATTTGTTTTTTGGAATTTTTTTTAACCAGATGGAGAAAGATGTTTTAAGAATTTCATAAACTAGATTGTATTTCTGGTCCTCTGTCCTTTTTTTTCACGTTTGGTCATAAATGTATTTATTTATCTTTTTTTATCCTCCATCATTTTATTGTTTATGTTATTAATCCGGAATGCATATCCTTAAAAATAAAAGAGATAGGATTTAAACTTTGACCCTCATGTTTAAATGAATGGACTCAAACCAACTCAGTTACCAATAACTTTTGTTTTATTTTTACATTTGATAATATATATTGTTTTCAGTAAAATTCATCTCAAATATTAAATATAATCTCACAATAAATAATAAATAATCAATTTTTTATATTTTTATTTTACAAACATATTATATATATATATATTAAAAATTATAATGACATGTCTATTTTAAAGATTTTTTGTGTACATGAACTTTATAGCTTAAATTTTTTTTTTTTTGTTATTGAAAACAAAGATAGTTGACATCTGGAAACTTAGCTAGAACACCTCATAATTTGAGTGTTGTTGCCCACTATAGCATATATATAAATATATATATATATATATTTATAGTAATGTTATGGAGTGCTATTGAGCACCCCTTGTAAAACACTCAAATTAACGATTAAAGTTAACTGTAAACTATTACGAAAAGATAAATTTTTCTATAAAAAAAAATTTTAAAAAATTAAACCATAAACCTAAAGATATTTGATTAATTTTTTTAAAAAATAGTTGATCGTTAATTTAAACGATTAGAAACTTAAGTGGAATACTCCTTAAGAAGTGTGCTCTATAACTCTTTATGGCATTTTCTTATATAAATATATATATATATATATAAATGTTATTATGGGTGACGGAGTTCAAATTATTTTTTAGCTTCAATTAAGTCTCTAACGGTCAAAGTTAACTGTCAATTATCTTTTTATTAAAAAAAATAAAAATTAATCAAGTACCTCTAGGGGTTTAGTTTGTCTTTTTAAGATTTAGTTTATAAGATATTTTTTTTTATAGAACAATTTATTTTTTCTTAAAAAAAAAAAGACAATTGACCGTTAACTTTGATCGCTGTAGAAACTTAACAGAAGCTCAAATTATTTTGAACTCCATAACCCATAATAACATTTCCCTATATAAATATATATATATATATATAATTTTATAAAGTGCACAATTAAATCTTTAATAGTCAATTGTCTTTAAAAAAAATAGTCTTATTCACTAGTATGCATAGTTGCCCAAGGTATGGGCAATTGTTAAAACTTAGACGGAGAGTTAAATCCTTCTTTTAAAATAAAAAATAAAATATTTTATAAAAAATTATTTTCAATTTTTATAATTTGATCAAATATCCATACCGTTTACTTAATTCTTTTAAGGTTTTAATTTATAAGACATATTTAAAAAATAATTTTTTTTATAAAGTATTTTTGTAGAGGGGTTAGTTCTTCATTCAAATTTTAGCCGTTGCCAACTATAACTTGAAAACTGTGCCCACTGTAGTATTTTGGTATATATATATATTTATATATGAAAATATTATAGTGTTTAACGAAATTCAAATTATGAAGTGCTCCTATTAAATCTATGAATTTTTTTAAAAATAAAATTTGATCAAGAAATAATAGGGTTTAATTTATCCTTTTAAGATTAGTAAACAAAAATAATTTTTTATAAAAAATTTATTTTTTGTTAAAAAAAAAAGATGATTGATCATCACTTGACCATTAAAGATTTAATCAAACCACTCAACAATTTGAATTCCGTTTTCCACTATAGCATTTCCCTATATATATAATGTTTGTTTATATATGTAGAAATGCTACAGAGTGCACAATTTAATTTTTAAACTTCAAAAATTAAAAAACAACTAATCTTTTTTTAAAAAAAAATAAAAAATAAATTTGATAAAAAATACCTATGGTTCTGTTTATATAATATATTTACAACAAATATAGTTTATTGAAGATTTTATTTTTTAAAAAATTTTGATCTAAACTTTGATTGATAACGATGCATTAATGCACTCCATAACATTAACATATATGGGTAATGTTATGGAGTTCTCCGATTAACTCTCTAACTGTCTGTCATTAAATCAATGGTTAAGAAAAAATAAATTTTTAATTATAAACTAAATTCTAAAAGAATAAAATAAACTCTATGGGGTATTTGATTCTATTATATTATTTTAAAAAGATAGTTGACTAATAAATTTTATCTTTAAAAACTTAATTGGAACACTCTATAAGGTGTGTTCCAAAACACTTATAGCATTTTTGTGTTTACATATATATATATAAATAGAATATTGATTCATTATACAACCATATAATACTAATACAGAATAGGAAATACAAACAATGGTCTTTATTCAATCCACCCGCCGTTCAAAACCAACAAAGCTACCCAGCAAATGGGCAATAACATTACCTTTACATGATACAGATAAAAACCATAGCATTAACAAAGATAGCTTTATATATTTCGTTCTACCCAATTCGATTATAGTAACCAAATCCAACTCACATGAGAAGTCCTTTTTTTTTTATTATTTACATCCATTCTTCGTTAATCTTTTCCCTATCCCTTTTTTCGAGAATTAACAGTAACACTTCACTTAACCTCCTTATATTTGAAACTCACAATCCGTATTTATTTTTAGCTTAAAAACAAAATCAACCCACAAAATGAGTGGGTTATCTCAACTAATGTCGTTTGACCGAATCTGCCGGTCCACTGGTAGGTTCGATTTGGGATATTAGATCGAATGGAATGAAAATCGTACTAATTTTTGCAAGCCATTTTGGACCAGTCGGTCCAACGGTTGTTGGATCGGTCAATTTAAAAAAAATTTTTTGTCAAATTGAAAAAATTAAAAATTACAAACTTCTAATTAAAAATTTTCCTAAATTGTTTCCCCCTAATTTTAACATAAATCACTCAATTTTCTTTTTTTATTCTCCAATTCCTATGTAACCAAAGACAGATATTCTCCAATTTTCACTTAATATCAATAACAAAATCTGTTGGATCCGTGGAAACTATATTTGATGTTAAATTTTTTCCATGAAAATTTGTTCTGATATCGTTTTAAATTATCTAAACATTAAAATGTTTATTAAAGAAGAAGAAATTAAGATTTCAGTAATAAAATATATTGTTTTACATTATAAAGAAAAAAATTATATAAATAACATAAACAAGTATTAATATAAAAATTTAATCTATCTTTAATTAATAAATAACATAATAAATTATAAGAATTTTAATATATTTTAATTTATAAAATAAATATTTTTAATTATTAAATTAATTAATTTAATTACTATTAAATCATTAAATCTTAAATCAATAACTTTTCTGATTGATTGAGTGATGAAAAACATTGGATTCATGACAGACTCATTTGGTCCGAACAAGGCCGATCAATTCTAAGTAAAAAAGTTACAATAATCCCAATAAATAAAATTATATACATGTCATGTCCCAATTTGACGAGCCATATATCAGATGCAGTATCCAAGGTGTTTTTTTTTTTTTTTTTCTAAGAGAATCCAAAGGAGTCGTGTCCTTAACTAATAATGAGGAAAAAGATAAAATTCAAAAGCAAAGCAAACAACGCTTATCGGTAATGTTTTTAAAATGGAATTGGATATAAATCGAATTGATAGAGCACATTGGATCCTATCTAATTTTTATTTTTTTTTCTTTTTTTTTGAATTTTTGGAAATTTAGTATAATTTTTTGATAAAAATATAAAATTAATTTCAAATTTATATAAAAATACTTTTTATAGATATACTTTTGATAAAATAGATTAAAAAGAGTTAATATTTAATTTAAATATAAATTTTAATTAATTTGTTAGAGGTTATATATGAATATTTTATAAAAATTCTTCAAATATTATAATTACAATCAAAATTTTAACTAAATATTTGATTATATAATTATAAATATTTAAAATAAGTTAATTTTTAATCTTAATACTTTTATTCAAGAAATTTTGATAATATTACAAAATTATGATTGCCAAGTATTGAAATCCGATGAAATCCATTTCTGGCCTTTCACAAGTCCAAGGGCTCAAATCCCTTCTCTATGTTGGGTTAACCGGTCAGTCCCGTGCTGACCGGTCACTTTTTTAAAATTAAAAAGATTAATAATTAAAGTCTTTCCTACCCAGCATCATAAGCATCGGCGGTCCCACTCCTCAGTAGTAAGTAGAGAGAAGATAAGGATTTGTGGCCCCACTAATAGAAGATTCTTTCGCATATTCCCTTCCGGCCCCACATCTCTTCTCCTCAGACATCCCCGCTTGTTGCCCTTTTTTATTTGTTAATCTTCATCATCCTCCTATCCTGATATTATCCTTTATTTATTTACTTTTAAATTAATAATAATAATAATCTTACTGATCCTTCCATTCCCTTCCATCCCCGCCTGCGCGGTGCACATTTCACTGACGTAGATTCATCATACCTCCGGTGCAGTTGTTCACTCGGCATGTCTTCCGATTCCGAACTCATAGAGAAGCTCCGGATTTTTCAGATTCACGGCAGAGACAAATGCGGTCGTAAGGTTCTCCGCATCATCGGAAAATTCTTCCTTGGTAATAGATCTATAGAATTCGTTAAAGCTTAGTTGATTTTTGTAGTTTATGCTATTTTTCTAACTTTTTTTTCCGGCTTTTGTTTGCCTGATCAGGGAGGATTGTGAGTGTTGACGTTGTGAAGAAACATCTGGAGGAGCAAGTTTTCCCTGAACTGGAAAAGCAGCCATTCTCCGTGGTGTATATTCACACCGATGTGGAGAAGACTGAGAATTTCGTCGGAATCTCCGCTCTCAGGTCAATCTACGACTCGATTCCGGCCGGAGTGAGTGAAAATCTCAAAGCTGTGTACTTCGTTCACCCCTGCCTTCAGGCGAGACTCTTCCTCGCCACCTTTGGCCGCTTCCTTTTTAGCGGAGGGTAAGAACTAGGAATTCATTTCCAATTTCAGTTAGAAAATGTATAAATTTACCAACGCAGCCGTTGATCTGAACAATGACTTTTACTGCTCCAGGTTGTATTGGAAGTTGAGGTATATTAGCAGAGTAGATTATCTCTGGGACCATGTGAGGAGGAACGAGATTGAAATTCCAGATTTTGTATATGATCACGATGAAGACTTGGAATACCGTCCTACGATGGATTATGGTTTGGAGAGTGATCATCCGAGAATCTGCGGTTCTCCGGCGGACTCACATGTGAAGACCTTCTCTATGAGGTGTATTTCGTAGAAGAGCAGAAATTGCGGAAAAGCATATCTTTTTCTTTTGTTCCCTCTATTTTCTCCCTTTTTTCTTTGCCTTTTGCCCCTCATGAGGATTTTTTGTATCTTAATTTCAGGCTTGAAGAAAGGAAATTGTAAATATATTTTATTTTTAAACATTAAACGAGTTATCTCTAAAATACGATTGGGAAGATTGGTACTTTATTCTCTACTCTTTGTTTTTCTTTTAAAATCTGGTTAAAATTCTTTTTTTTTTTTTTAAGTTTTCTTTGTCTTCTATCGATTTTTTTTTTTCATTTTGATTCATCTTGATTTATTTTAATTTTTCTATCTAATATTTATTTTAGTTTTTTATTCAATTGATCTTAAATGGCTAAAAAATATTTTAAAGAATTTTTATTGATAAAAAAAGATATTTTAAGAATTTTATAAAGTAAATTGTTATCTTATTATTTATTTTTTAAATTTTTGTCTTTTATATTTCTTATTTTTTATGTCATTTTATTTGAATTTAAATATTTAAAAATAATTTTTTTTGCTAAATAAAATTATACAATTAGGCTATTAACATTTTTTTTATTTTGACATTTATTATATATTATTTTTTTATAAATTCTTTATAAATATTAAATATGATTTTATAATAAATTATTTACATATTAATTATATATATTCTTATTTCATAAATAGTTATATATTCAAAATTATATTTAACATATTTATAATTTTTAAAGATCATTATGAATGATTTATTATGAGATTATTATTTAATATTTGAAATGAATTTTATTAAAACAATATATACCAAATATGAGGGGCAAAACTTGAATTCTATTGTAATTAAAAAAAATTATTTTTAAGAATTTAAATTTAGGACTAATGGTGAAGGACCAAAGAGATTAAAAAAAAGTGGTGGAGGATAAAAAATGATAATTTAACTTATGAATTCTTAAAATATCATTCTTTGATCAATTAAAGAAACTCCATAAAACATATTTTCTCATCATTTTGATCAATTGTGTAAAAAAAAAAGTGGGGAAAAAAAATATAAAATAAATCGATATGGATCAAAGTTACAAAAAAAAGTTGCAGGATTAAAAAAACTAAAAAATGTTTTAGACCAAACTTAAAAACAAAAAAGGTGATGACCAAAAATACCAATCTTCCAATAAAATTGATATAATTAGGGGTGTAAATGAGACAAGACTATTAGGGTTTGGCTGGGGTTCAAATCTTTTATTAAAGGAGCCAAGTTAAGTCAATATATATTCGTTTATTTAGACTCACAATCTAAAAAGGCTTTTAATATATATAATAATAATAATTTATTTATATATTATATAACATATTTTTTTATTTAAATATATTATATGTAATTATTTTTTACAAAATAAACTATTACTAATTACTATCTAAAATATGTTGTCTTTAGAAGGGATTCATCCTCTATTGTTAATAAAGCTCATGTAAAAGTAAATTTTATTGAAATAAGATTTGACAATGTTTACATACTTTATTTTGATGATTTTATCTCCGTTGATATGAAATGATTGGCTATAAATAATGTTGATGCTTATTTGTGGCATCATTGACTTGATCATGTCTGTATGGATTTACATAGTGATTTATCTTAGCATAATCTTGTTAGACGTCTTCTTAAAATTAATTTTCAAAAGGATAGAATTTGTGATATTTGTCAATTTATTAAAAAAGGTTTCTTTCAAACCAAAAAGAGATATTTCTACTTCATAACCTCTTGAACTTATTCATGTTTATTCATTTGGTCCTATGAAGTCTCCTAGTCCTGTTGGAAAGAAATATGTTTATGTGATAGTTGATGATTACTCGTGTTTTACTTGTGTCATTTTTCTTGCCAAAAAAAAAGAAAGCGATGAAACTTTTGATGATTTTGTGACTCTTTGTGAAAATTCAAAACCTACTTAATTGCAAATTGGTTTTCCATTAGAAATGACAGTAGTAGAAAATTTCTTAATAAATGTTTTTCCTACACTTGTGATGAATGTGGTATCAAAAAAACTTTTCAGCTCCTAAAACCCTTCCACGAAATGGTGTATTGGAAAGAAAAAATTGTACCTTGCAATAGATGACATGCACTATGCTTTGTGAAAAATCTTTACCAAAATACTTTGTTACTGCTTGTCATGTGATGAATCATGTTTTTACTTAGACATTTTATCAAGAAAACTCCTTACAAACTTCTTTTTTGGTTTCTCTCCAAATATCTTTTATTTCAAAGTGTTTAGGTTATTATGTTTTATTATCAATACCAAAGAAAATCTTGCAAAATTTGATAGCAAATCCGATAATGGGATTTTTCTAGGGATACTCTTTCAACGAAAAGGCATATTGCATTTTAACAAAAGAACTTTGGTTGTTGATGAATCTATTAATGTTACCTTTGACAAAAGAGTCTTAACATTTATGCCTTGAGAAGGGATATTAAAGATCATGTAGGTACAAGTGAAGCTATCAATTTGATTGAAGCAAGAGAGTGTGGATCTCCTTCCCATGAAGAAAATGTGGAAGAGAATCTTGAGAAGACACTTGATGAAAACAAAAAAGAGGAGGAATACAAATGATTATCAATCAAAATGACATCTAAAGGATTGGAAGTTTGATACTCATAATCCCCAAAGAATTGATCAAAGGATCACCACCACAAGGGGTAAAAACGAGGAGAAATTTGTTTGATAATCTTGTTTTACCCGATATTAAGCCAAGGCCATTTGTGAGGTTCTTGATGACGATTTTTTGATTATGTCTATACAAGACGAATTAAAACAATTTGATAGAAGCCAAGTTTGGTTTTCGGTGCTTAGACTTAAGGACCATCCCATCATCGGGTACCATATGGGTATTTAAAAACAAACTAGATGAGGATGAGAAGGCTATTAAAAATAAAGCTAGATTGGTTGTCCAAGAATTCAATCAAGAAGAGGGCATTGATTTGCTCATATGCTAGATTAGAATCTATTCAGATGTTATTAGCCTTTGCATGCTTTAAAGGTTTTAAATTTTATTGTGCATGAACAATTTCCAAACCATATCTTTAAGCTCACAAAAGCTTTTTATGGTCTTAAACAAACTCCTAGAGTTTGGTATGAAATGTCAGCAATGCAATTGATATGTAAAATATCTATTTCTCCATAATCCTGATGGACAGAAAACCCGATAGGGTCAAGAAACCCAAAAGGGACATAAAACCTGAATTGAATTATAGACTTGAAGGAGATTATAAACTTGAAAGGGTATTTTAGGTTGATTAATATTATTTAATCAATCTATGGGCTATTATTACTTAATAATTGAGTGGTTAATCAATGATGGATTAATTGATTAATTATTCAATTCATTCTTCCAAAGTTATTGGTATTAAATATGTAACGGTCATATTCAAATATTGATAGTTATAACTGCCAATAGGAGCTGAAAGTCATTAAATGTCAATAAAGAGACATAATGGCTTCATTAACGAACTACGTGGGCTTTGATTCTTCTTAAGGGAAAAGAAGATACGTCGGCAGCACAGAATTGCTTCAATCCATCAACACATCTGGATTTTTACTCTGTAAACTAAAGGAATCCTTCGGTTTTACTCAGTCCAATTTTCACATCATCATTTTGGCGCCCACTATGGGGCAGAGTTTTTCTTGATTCTTTAGTTTTCAATATCCTATCATGCAGTTTTTTTCTTGAAAAATGTCTTCACATCATAATGAAGCTGGTAATTTAAACAACAAGGGAAAATCATCAAAACGTTCAAGGCATGTGCATGAAAGTGTTTATGTAGAAATGACAGACATACGACAAAATGTTACACCAACACCTGTTGTACCTGTGATACCAGGAGATCCTTCGATTCCAATAGCTTCAGCAGCTGACGCAGCCAATACAGAAAGGTCTCAAGTTCAAGTTGGTTGTGAGCTATTCCTATAGATGAATTAGACTTTACAACAACTGGCTGCTTCTTTATCTTGAAGTTCGGGTTCAAAATTGCAATACACCTGAACGAGAATGTAAAAAACTTAGAGATCTTCAAAAGATCTCCGCCATCACAAATTAGTAGATGTAGAGAAGCAGAAGCATCTTCAAATCCTTCTGCATGAGATCAAGAGGATTCAAGAATTCCTCCCCCCTCATCTTAATCAGCATGAAGATTTAAGGGATCATTTATTAAGGCACAGAGGCCAGTCTCAACAAAGAAATCATGATAATAAGGGAAGCCTATAAGGCCAGCTCTTAGAATCATGAAAATCCTAGACATTCTGCTGGCATTTTTGCTGAAAGAGTTCCGATCAGGCAATCACAAGTCCTTCAGGATTTGTTGCCACCAGCTAAACCTTCTGCTCCAGCAGAGGCACAACCATCTGCTGTTCCATGGTCAGTTCACCTTTGTCTGTTGCAGATATTATATAAAATGAGTCCTCCTAAAAATGTCAAAGAGGTTCAGAGATTAGCTAGAAAAATGGCAGCAATAGTAAGGTTTGTTTCAAGGGTTGCTGACAAGGGTGAAAAATTTTACACTCTTCTCAAGAAGCCCAACAAATTTAAGTGGACTCCAGAATGTCAGTTAGCATTTGAAAAGCTGAAAGTTTATTTGACCAAACCTCCACTATTTGTAACTTCTCAAAAAGGAGAACCTCTTGAACTTTATTTAGCACAAAGTGAGAAAGCTGTGAGTTCAATTTTACTTTGTGAAGGGAGGGAAAACAACTTCCGATTTTCTATGTAAGCAAGTTTTTACATGGAGCTGAAATAAAATATCCCGAAGTGGAGAAATTGATTTATGTTGTGGTTATAACTGCTCGAAGACTTCATCCATATTTTCGAAGTCATTCAATCACAGTAATGACAAATGCTCCACTTAGGCAAGTCTTTCATAAACCTGAAATTTTAGGGAGGACAATGAAGTGGGCATTGGAGTTATCAGGTTATGAAATTAACTTTGAACCAAGAAAAACTATTAAAGCTCAAACTCTAGCAGATTTTGTAGAAAAATGTACAAAGGAAAGTTCTATTCAAACAGAATCTTCACAAATTCCTGATGCAGATACTTGGATCTTGAATACTGATGGATCCAAAAAAAAAAAAAATTAAAGTTGGAGCAGATGTTCTTTTAACAAACCCGAAAGGAGAAAACATTCCATTAGCTGTCAGGTTTGGATTTCAACCTTCAAATAATAAAGCTGAGTATAAAGCTTTATTATCAGGGCTTCGTTTGGCAAATCAGATTGGTATTTTAAATCTTCTGGTCAAAGTTGATTCTCAGGTTATTTAGGGACATGTATCAGGTCAAACTAAAGCAAAAGATGAAGGTGTGAAGAAGTATTTGGAGAAGGTAAGACAAATAACTTCTCAATTTGATCAGTTTTTAATTGAACATATCTCTAGAGGAGATAATGCATATACTGATGAGCTTTCTAAATTGGGTAATGAGGAAAATACTCCAAGATTTCATTTTGCCTTAGAAGATATCACAACTAAATCAATCGATCAGCGGGAGTGTTATATAACTGATTCATGAAATGATTGGAGAATACCTATAATTTAATATTTAACTGATAGGGCTCTTCCCATTGATAAAGTTCTTGCAAGGAAAACTAGGAGATGAGCTCCAAAATATATCTTGAAAGAGAATCAGTTATATAAAAGATCATATACATGGCCTCTATTGAAATGTCTCGGTCTTCAGGAAATTTTTTATGTTATAGCTGAAGTTCATGAAGGCATTTGTGAAGGACATACTTCTGCAAGAATTTTGGCTAAAAGTTTACTTCGTCAAGGGTATTATTGGCCAACTATGACAGCTGATGAAGAAGACCATGTCAGGAAATGCCCTGATTGTCAAAAGAACAAAAGTTTAGAATCTGCTCCAGTTGTCAATTATCATCCAACTACAGCTTCAATTCCTTTTGACATGTGTTGAATTGATATTCTTGGTCCATTCCCAAAGGCAATAGGAGGACTGCAATTCCTTATTGTTGCAGTAGAATACTTTACCTATGGATTGAAGCTAAATCTGTAAGCATTATAACTGGAAAGAAAGTTTAGTCCTTTGTGTGGAGATGTATTGTTTGCAGGTTTGGTATTCCAAGAGTAATAATCTTTGATAATGGAAGGCAATTTGTGGGAAGGCCATTTAAAGATTTTTGTGAAAATCTTGGAATCGAACAAAGTTAACTTTAGTTGGACATCCACAAACAAATGGATTGGCAGAAGTGAGTAATAGGACTTTGCTACACGATATCAAGAAAAATCTTGGAAGGTACAATAAAAATTGGGTAGAAGAAGTTCCAAAGGTATTATGGGCTTACAGAACAACGCCAAGGACTGGAACTGGAGAAACTCCATTCAGTTTATGTTTTAGGGTAGAAGCATTGCAACCAGTTGAAGTTAGAGAACCATCCTTCAAAATGATGCAATATGATTTTGAAGAAAATCAAATTAACAGAAGAACAAAATTGGAGTTGATTGATGACATCAAAGCTGGAGCGCATCAAAGGGATCAGTCTTATTAAAGAATAATTGCTTCCAGATATAACAAGAAGGTAAAACCCAGAAGGTTTCAAGAAGGTGATCTTGTTTTGAAAAAAGCTGATGTTGCAAAATAAGGAAATCCGGGAAAACTAGATCAAAGTTGGGAAAGACCATATATTATTCTGGAAGCAAGAGAAAATGGAAGTTTTATTCTTTCTGATCTAAGTGGTCATAAACTTCTCAGACCATGGAATACTTATAGCTTGAAAAAGTTTTATGTGTGACAGATAAGTCTGATACACTGTCATCTGGTTTTATTATTTTCACCAATAATATTTGCTTCAAGATCTTTTCTATGATATTTATATAAAGTCTAGGTTGCACCTCTATCTTGTTTATGTTACAAGTTGATCAGTTAAAGTTGCGGAAGAACTCTGGAAGAATATAATCTTCTATACTTACACATTGCTTCACCACTTTCAACACAATTTTCTTCATTTCTTCATCATTAGATCGGAACTCTTGAATAAGAATATGCATCATTTCCTTCGTATAGTAACTAGCATATATAGCATCTATCAGAAAGGTTTCAACACTGAATCAAAGCTTTCAATATCGTATGGTACAACAGCTTCAGCAAATGCAACAAGAAAAAAGAACTATAATAGTTCTAACCTTCTGATTCTCATAGTTCAACACATGTTTTATAATTTCCACCAGTGATTTTAAGTGTGGTACAACAGCATAACTAATCAAAATAGCAATCTGCTGAACAATCTTGATACCTATGTAAAGAGCTTACCGTGACTTCTTATTCTGGTGTACGATTTTGTTATCAACTCAGAATTGCAATAAGTAGAATATTCATTCATCCAGAAATATTCATAATGATTACAGAAGTTAAACCTACAAAGAGCCAAACAAGGTTTTCCAATCTATTCTGCAGCAATGTTAGAGTCTTGGCCTGCATTATCAATCTTCTCCTTCAGGGAGTTTATCTCTTTCTTGAGAGCTTTGATTTCTGCTTTTTTAGCTTTGATCTTACTCTTCAGTTTTGGAAATTTATTGGTTTGCTCGTCAAGTTTAGTTATCTTTTGTTCAGGCTTCTGAGCATCAACAACCAACTTTCTTGTAATGGAGATATAATTATTCTCCTTGACAGCAAATGAGGAGTACAGGTTCTTCAGGTTAGCTCCTAATTTTTCAACACTGTCATTCCCTGTTAAAAATGGAATGTTAAGACCAAACTGGGATTTGAGTCATTTGCCCTTTTGCTTTAGAGGTGCTTTCTCAGTTTGGAGACCTTCTTTTTCTTTTTCTGGATCCATCACAAATACCTCCAAACTGCTTTTGAATATCATGAAAGATTCTAAAGACCCTTCTAGATTTTTACTTCTAGTAGCTTTAAAGTCTTTAGCCTCAGTCATTAACTCAACTTGCTGCTCTAAATTTGATATTTGCTGACTCTGATTTGAAACCTGACTATCTAAGTTTTGCTTCTCATATTACAAATTGTCTACTTGCCTCAAGAGATCAATTCTTTCTTTCATCAGTTTTTCATTATCTTTCTTCAAAGCAGTAATTTCTTGATCATATTTTTCTTTGGCGACATCTGATTGGTCACAGTGAAGAGACATTCCTGTAAAAATGGTACTAGCCTATAAAAAGCACAATAAGCTGTATCAGTTATTGAAAGTCAAAAGAAATATAAAATTATGTTATGAAAATATTTCTTACCATGACATTAATAGCAGGAAGAAGGTTTGAAAAACCTTGATTTCCTAGGCTGGCAAGAATTGCAGCATCATTCATCATGCTGTTTGTTTGCACTTGAGAGTTCCAATATTTGATAAAGTTCAAAGTAAATGATATTAGTTCTTCAGTAGTATGAGCATGAGTTTGCTGGTTTTCTTCATTAATTATATCCTCTTTTATTCCTTCAAAAACCTCAACATTTTGTTCTTTGCTGGCATTACTTTCTTCAGCATCTGCTGTCTCAGTTACTACAACAGGAAAAGAGCATCATCATTGGACTCTTTATTATCAACCTCTCCAGTAACCTCAGGTTTTTCAGGCACTTTAGGTTCACAATTTCTTGAATGATCAGAGGCTAACAGGTGGAGTAGTTGG
>JAWZTD010000002.1:4242949-4266064 GCA_035221335.1 Echites panduratus | reverse complement strand
TGGAGTAGTTGGTGGGACTGGATTGGCAACATTGACATTTTTTTTTTGTAAAATTCTACCAAGTTGATATCTACAACATAAAAAATTCAAGGGATTAAAGTTAAATCCTGAAGTATAAAAAACGTAACAGCAAATTCTGAAGTAAGATTCAAAATAAACTTACTCAATAGTAGATTGGTGCTTAGTTGAGTAAAGGTACTCACTCTAGTCCATCCCAGAAAGGATTCATTCCCAGGTTTTTCCCGGAGCTCCAATTGTCCCAAGCTGCTCTTCAACTTAGTTATGGATTTTATTCATGAAGTTATCAACAAGATTTTCATTTAATGGATGGGTGAGGGTATGAATTAGGAATAGTGCTTGTGCTTCAGGTGCTTCAGCCCTAAAGTGGACTGTCAAAAACTTGTCCTTCCATTTCTTTGTTGGAACTTGGGTACTTCTTGAAGAATTTAAGTTTTGGTTTGATGACAAAAAAACCACTGCTTTCAGTGCGAGTGGTGAAGGAAATGGAGAAGAAACACCTAAATAGTTTTAAGTAACATAGAACTCCAGCCCGACAGCATATAAAAAAAAAGCCAATAATCATCCTAACGGCATTTGGTCCTAGTTGCCACAGTGGGATAGACCAGAACTTTAGAATATCAGTAATAAGGGGGTGAAGAGGAAATCTCAAACCTGATTTTAACCCAATCTCATGGACGAACATTTCTGGTTCTTCAGAATTTTGTATCAGAACCGTTGAATTGTTTGGGATTGACAGGTTGTAACCTTTTGGGATGTGATATTGCCGCACACTCTATTCAAGTTTGGCACTAGGGAAGGATGATTTAGTGAATGTGACATAGAATCCATTCTTGTCGAAATCAGAGAAATCTAGGTATTGATTTTCAAGGATTTCTCGAGGGGCAATATATTGTTCTTCTGAGAAATTCCTGAGTTGAACAATGGAGGAACCGGAAAATCTTTTGGGAGTCAGTACACAAGATGGAAAAGAAAGCTTTTGCTGTTGAATGAGACGTTAGCAGTAGGGTTTGCAAGATTGAATTGTCAGATGCAGTGAACGGTGAAATAAAAATTTCTTAAAAAGGAGTATATATTCGTTTGAGAAATTTGAACTGTCAAAGGTTACAACTTTTGGGGGAAGCGAGAAAATTTCAATCGTTGAGAATTAATTTTGACCATTTGGAGAAGTTGAATAGCTGTGACTCAAAAGTTTTTTATATAAAAAGTGTTAATATAAAATATTAACACTCTTTCACAAGGGGATATGATATGTAAAATATATATTTCTCCAGAATCGTGATGGACAGAAAACCAAACCGGGTTAAGAAACTCGATAGGGTCAGGAAACCTGATGGAGGTCAGAAAACCCGATGGGGTTAGGAAACCTGATAGGGACATACGACCTGAAGGGAATTATAAACCTGAAGGAGATTATAAACTTGACAGGTCTTTGAGGTTGATTAATATTATTTAATCAATCCATGGGTTGTTATAACTTAATAATTAAGTGGTTAATCAATGACGGATTAATTGACTAATTGTTCAATTCATTCTTCCAAAGTTATTGGTATTAAATATGTAACGGTCAAGGAATTTAATCCTCATATTCAAATATTGATAGTTATAACAGCCAATAGGAGCTAAAAGTCAAGAAACATTAATAAAGAGACATGATGGCTTCATTAACGAACTACGTGGCCTTTGATTCTTCAAAAGAAGATACGTACGTGGCACAGAATTGCTTCAAGCCATCAACACATCTGGATTTTTACTTTGAAAACTAAAGGAACCCTTCGGTTTTACTCAGTCCAATTTTCACATTATCAGCAATGAATTTGGAGACAACTTGTTCAAATATATGTTGAGGATAACATATTTGGTGCTACTAATGAGACTTTGTACAAGGATTTTTCACTTATTATGCTTATGCAAGAAGAATTCGTGGTAAGTATAATAAGAGAGTTAAATAACTTTCTCGGGTTGCAAATTAAACAAACTAGTGATAAAACTTTCACCAATCATGGCACTCCTATGAGCACATATTCAAAGTTGGACAAAGATGAAAACAGTAAGAAGGAGATGAAAGCAAGGTATGAGTGATAGTTTACTTAATTTGACTACAAGTAGGTCGGATATTATGTTAGTTGTGTGCCTATGTGCTAGATTTCTATCTTGTTCCAAGGAATCTCACCTATGTGTTGTTAAGTGTATTCTTAGACATCTCAAAGGATCCTATCATTATGGCTTAGTGGCACACTAGAATCGAGACCTTTGATTTGATTGGGTATTCCGATGCCAACTTTGTGAGATGTAAAGTTGAAAGAAAAAGTACTAATGGGACTTGGCAATATTCAGAAGGATTCTTGTATCTTGGCATAGTAAAAAATAAGCATGTATCTCATTTTCCACTGTAGAAGCCGAACACATTGCAGCGACTAGTTGTTGTGTACAAAGTCCTTTGGATGAAACACCATTTACTTGATTATAGTCTTAATTTGAGTATGAGAGGATTTTTTTGTGATAATATTTGTGTCATTGATCTTTCAAAATTATCCAATTCAACATTCTTGAACTAAGTATATTGATATAAAACATCATTTTCTTCTAAATCATGTGCAAAAAGGTCATATTTCTATTGAATATGTGTGCACAAATGAGAAAATTGTAAATATATTTACAAAACCACTATCCAAGGATTGATTTACGAAGGCGTAGAATGACTTTGGATATTTCTAAAGTACATTACTAACTTGTATTTCCTTGAGAAAATTAGATTAGACTATGTAAGTTTTGGACGCACATTCTCAAGAAATGAATTGTCCATCCTATATTTAAAGAAGAGTCCAAATTTTTTCCAATAGCAAAATGGACACAAAAGATTGACTTTTAGACTAAAAAAAGCAACTTTTGAACCGTCAACCTTAACAAGGGTTTGCACATACCTGTTTTGCTTTAATTTAACCTGATGGGTAAACCCATTGTCTTCAAAACTACGTTGTTCCACTTAAACCATCCTTTGAATCCTATCTTTCAAAACTATGTCATTCCACTTAAATCATCTTTGAATCCTATTATTCTAAACTACTTCGTTTTAGCCAAATCAAATCAAATTCCCAAAAACTCAACTTTCCAAATTTCAAGGGAAAAAAATCAGATTCGTGAATTTTATCAATGACCAAATACCTCTCTTATCCTTCTCTCGTAGGCAATCCATTCTCACCAATATTCATATATATCTTGCCTCTCTCTTCATTATAGGCGTGGTCTCCAACTCTGATCAATAATTTTTTTAAAAAAATTGGGAATGTCACTACTAGTCTAGTATTAGTTGGAGCTCATGCTGAATTTTCTGATTTTTGCATGAATATATGGCTTAAAAGTTGTCTAAGTTTAATCTTGATGATTTTGTGAAAGTTTTTGCTCAAAGCAAGAAAAATGTGTAGACCAACACATCTTATTTTGCTAAAGATAGGCAACTCCGCTATATCGTTAGCAAAATTATTATCCCAAATCATGGACATCGAACCATTGTCAACAATGTAGACATATACATTATGTGTCAGTTCTATGGTGGAAGAATGATGGACTCTGGGAAGATAGTTATTCAACATATGGTTTGGAGTGTAAATCAAAGAACAAGAGTCTTCCATATAGTTATTGACTCGAGTTTTCAAAGTGCATGGAATTAGGCTTAGGTGGAAAAATGAGTGGAGATGTGATTAATGCTCTCACTTTGACTTGAAGGAATATTAGTCTTATCGAAGGGCCATGGAAATAAAAGTCTAAAGTGTCATCAAATATTTGGGCAGAAATTGCACCCTCTACTCTTGCAAGGAAAAGGAAGATATCGGAAGTAAGTACTATGAAAAAATCAAGAACTGAAGCTGGCCTTTTTTGCACTCAAAATGAAATTGAAAATTAGGAGATCAATGAGTTATATGCTAAAGTTGATGAGACTTTCGATGATATCCAAAGAGATAAAAACATATTGGAAGACTAAAAAAATCCAACCAAACATGGGTCCTCAATCAAAAGTTTTGGTTCAAATGATGCATTAAATGATCATATGGTTGTTGGGATTGAGAAAGAAATCTTCGTGTTACAATAATAGAACCAAGCTGCTAATGTGACATATGATGACTTCCAAAAAGTCTTCAACACGAGAATAGATGAAATTAACGAAAGACTTTGATAAGCTTGATACATATTGCTCATGAGAGATACAAAGTCATTACAGGTGATGTCATTAATGATGAGTTGGAGCCCTATACATCCATGACACAGAATGATCATGGCTACTCTGAGTGTGATACTAAAAGAGGAGAAATATAAGCATGAGTTCAAGGCTTATGATATGTGCCATATCTCTAGGATATATGTGTTATGATATATATTTGTTGTGATTGTGGTTTATGATATGTATGTGCTATAATTTTTTGTGATATTGTGGTTTATGATATATATGTGCTATTATTCTAGTATATATGTGTTATGATATATATGTTTATTATATTTTTAATATATGGGTATCATGTTTATGATATACATGTGCTATACTCTTATAGTTATACCTTTTGATTTATGATGGTATCATGGTGGTTAAAAATGATTAAATGATGGAAATAACTTTAGCTATGGTTTGCTGTCAGTTTGTGGATATTTGGTTGTTCATTGTGATGTTTGATCTCATATGTATACTTATCATTATTTTTGCTCAGATTATGGCTAATGTTTCGTTTGTAGCATAATGAACAGACATCAATATTTTTAAGGTCTTGTTGTGATTAATATTACAAATTTGAGGGTTGTAATACTATAAACATTGTATGGTATATCTAAATGATATATGGTTGGATTTTTTCTTTGTTATGTACATGCTTAAAAATTTGAGGCTATGGTTGAATATGCTTGTGTTAAAAAACTTTGTTGGGCGATCATATTTTAAACTTTTTAGGTTTTGGAAATCTCCAAAAATAGAGGAAATTGCACAAATTTTTTTACATAAGTACATTTACTTTTATGAGGAGGAGCTTATTGTTATTTATCTTTCAATACCTCACCTTTTACGGAAGGAATTAAGCTTGGTGGTTGGTTGGGTCATTAAACCAGTTAAGTTGCTATTTTATTGTTTATCTTTAAATTAACTTGGTCATATATTGAGGGGGAGTTATGCTTGTTTGTTTTATATGATTATGCTCCCAAGTTGATTTATTCATGTACTTAATTTTCTTGTGGTTTGTCATCATCGAAAAGGGGGAGATAGAAAGCCTTAATATGCTTCAAATTAACTTTATTTTGATGTTAACAAATTATGACTACTGTGGTTTGAAGATTGATCTATTGTAGGTTGTATAGAATATGTCAAATAATTCTTTAACAAGTGGAAATTGGTATTTATCATGAAATTAGTTGTCCAAAGTTCAAGATTTATAGATATGAAGACTTTAATTTTGAAGAATTAGTATAACAAGCTTGAATAAGTAATTAATTTATACTCTTTGTACCAAGACTTCTTCTCTATGAAGATTCTTAAATTAAATAATTTTTAAAATATTTTTCAATTATTTACAAAATCTGATGATTTTATAAAAGAATTTTTCTAAAAATTATGTGCACAAAGTATTTTTGAAAGGTTTTATTCAGATATCTCATGACATGTTCAAATACAAATATTTTGGGGTTAAAAATATTTTTGGATAGTCAGCTTAAACATGGTAAGGAATGGACCATAAAAAAACTCTTGATTCAAGATCCAAAACGTTTCCAAAAAGATTCTGACAACCTTGGACTCAAAATTCCTCAAATGGACCATCCATATTTGTCGAGGTCAGTGTCCCTAAAACAGGCAATTTCTAGCCATTAGAAGCAATGATTTTCTCTTCTTTCAAAGGCAGTGTCAACACTTTTCACATAATCTTTTGGCACCAAAGAGTTTAGAAATCCCCATTCACTTGAAAGAATAGTTGAACTTTGAAGATTTCAACTTCCTTTACATATTGATTGAATCTCAAAGTATTAAATTCTTTTTATCTCTTGAATCAAGAATCATCCAAGAAGGTGCTTGATAGATCTTCATTGTAATATTTCACTCCAAATGCCAGTGCTTCTAAAACCTATCCCATATATCTTGTATTTGTGTTTGTTAGATTACTTTGTGATACAAAATAATTAGAAAGGGCAATCCTTGTTTGATGTGTTGTGGGTTGGTTGTCTAGGTTGTCTTTGTGACACAAACCGCTGGAGAGGATGACCCTAGTTTGATTTGAGTTGCACTAGGTTGTCTTTGTGACAAAAAATCCTTGAAAAGGATTATCCTAATTTGTAATTGATTGTAAAACTAAAGGTTTGTATTCATTGTTAAAATTAGAGGATTTGGGTAAAAGTGCTTAATTAAGGGAAAAAAAACCGTAGGTAGTGGATATAGACTGATAACATTGAGTTGAACCACTATAAATCATTGTATCCTTAGCTCATATATCTTTTTTATTCTTTTCTCTTATTGGTATTCATTCTATGTCATTTATTGCATATAAAGTGTGATATTTTGTCCATATCAACATAGTTTTCTAATTTACTAAAAGGGATTTTACATTTGATTTGAAAAAGTTTCTAAAACCTAATTCACCCTCCTCGGGTTTTTCAGAATTTATACTCTTATATATAGATTTATGACCTGAATAGTTTAAACTTAATTGGAGGCAATTTGATGGTTCATTTGAGTCTCATAAGAAACTAGGTTGAAACTGAGGTTCCACACTAAAAGCAATTAGTAAGACATGACTTTCAACCAACTTGAACTTGATTTTTTCACAAAATTTCCTTGGTTTCAGATTGTGTCATTTTCTTCTCCTGTGTAAGAGGTACAAATCTTTTTAAATTTTGGGCTTGATCGAAGTTTATTTGGTTATCTATAAGTGCCAATTATTCAGATTGTTTTGCTAAAAAGAATTTTTGATATTAATTTAAAATTAGATATTTTTATTTTGATTCTGACACTTAAACATGATCATAATATTATTTCTGGAACTATAGAAATCTTATTTCATTGGTCCTAATGTTATTAGTTTTGGTTCCTTGATTTTTGGCTTAATGTTTTTGTATTCGATAATTATTTATTTTATCTGTAATGCTAAAAGTGAGCAAAGAAACTCAACTTATGGAGTCCTCCATTAAAGTCTTTAATGGTCATTTTTTTTATCCATTATGTTTTTTTTAAAGAAAAAAATTTCTTCTATAAAGAATCTTTTTTAGTAGTTATATTTTATAAAATAAACCCTAAAAAAAAAACTAAACATTTGGATATTTGATCAAATTTTAGCTTATTTTTTCTTGAAAAAGGAGACATTTGACTTAATAGTTGACGTTAGAGAGTTATTTTATTTGAGCTCCATTGCTCACCTAGAATTTCCATTTATTTATAATAATAAAAAAAATTAGGATAAATTATCTATCATAACTTTAAATTTTTCCAGATTAGTCACTAATGACTCTAAACTAAAATTCAAACTACACATAAAAATTAAAAACACTCAAAACTTACTTATCCATAACCTTAAGTCCAAATGGTCCATTAAGTTACTTACAGTTTGACCTATGTGTGACCCACGTAACATCTTTTAAGGACATTTTTTTCCTCCAATTACTACATGCAAATCTCTTAAAGAATTTATTTTTCTCAAATCTTTTTTTCTACAAATAAGTTTAGATTTATGTACATTCATTGTTTAAATCTCCAAATCTTCCAAACCTCTCAAAGATTTTATTTTCCCAAATCTCCAAATCAAAAATCTTTTATCTTCTTCTTTCTTCAATTCAAAATTTAAATTTATGGAAATTTATTGTCAAATCTTCAAATCTACCATATATATTTTTTCCAGATCTCCAAATCTTTCAAAGATCTTTTATCCTCTTTTCTTCTTTCAGATGCAGCTCTATTGGTTGAACTTACAAGAAATTTGAAGATGTATTCTTCAGATTTTTTCTTAGAATATTATGAGTTTGGAGGAACTAAGACCGGCGACTACTGTGACAAAGGTTTTTGGGGATTTGTCGGATTGATTTCTAGATCTAGTGGGGGAGGAATGGTGGTGGTGGGTTCAAGCATATTGAACCTAAAATCGATAGATCTAGGGAGATATAGTCAAAGGAGTTAGCAGCAGTAATGATGCTCAGATCTGGAGGCAGGGAAGACAACAATGCTCAGATTTGGTTAGGAAATCTTATCTTCTCACTTCCAAGTCTCCACTAACTTAATTCCCAAGTCTCTACTGACTTCCTTCTCTTTCTTTTCCTTTCCCCGAATCGTGATACTTACTGAGATCTAAAGAAATTGCTATTGCCAGAGAGGAAATCTATCTAAATTGTTCATGATTAGTCTATCGCCTTCCCTTCCTTTTCAGATTTGCGTCTTCCTACCTCTCTACCTCTCTTTTCTTTTTTTTTCTACTTCAGATTTGGTATCTTTTTTATTTTTGTTCTGTTATTTGAGCGTACTCAAAGTTTCATTGTAACTGCAGACTTGTGAGAGCAGTTAAGACACAGAAGTTTATGGAGATTTGTAAAAATTTGTTTAGGTAAAGAACACTAATGTTCGATTGTCTCTTTCAAGTAAGGATGAAGCTTTTTACAATATTTTAGAATGAGAATGAGAGGTAAGTAGTAGAGATTTGAATATAGGATCAAAACCAATGCAAATGGGATTTTAATTTACAACCATTGTTAATAATAGTTGGAAGGCGGCAATGCCCTTCTAAACCTCACATGTGTCGCTCGTGAGTAAATCCGTTAATGACTTAATGATCCAAATTGACGGAAGGTCATAGCGGATAGGTTTTGAAAGTTGAAAATTATGCATGGGTAATTTCAATTTAGAGTCATGGTGGGTAATTTATCCAAAAAATTATGAGAATGGTAAAAACATTGACTTTGCAAGATCTTAATTGGACTCTAGCAAAAACAACAATAACACCTAAAGGTAAAATACGTTGAAGACCAAAACGTTTTTTTTTTAAATTAAGGATAAAAATTACCAAAATTCTAAAGTTAGGGACTAAATCTATTAATATAAAATATTTGCAGGATTATAATCGAATTCTGATCAAGAAGACCAATGACAATAATACTAAAATAATCATAAATGTGTTGAGGACAAAAAAGTCAAAAAAAGAGATTTGGGACCAAAGCTGCCAAATCACTAAAGGTTAAGGACTAAAAAAACCAATTATTATAATACAGAAACTCGCATTCTGTGGCCTTCAACGAACAAAGATGAAAGACCCTAACTATAAGCAGGTCCTCTATATTTGTACCTCGGATCTCAATAATTCCATGTGGGCCCTAACTAATGAAAGTCATGGATCTTAGGGGGCCTAGCACCTCAGAGACCACCATTTCTTGTGCACAAGTGGGGAGAACTGGAGTAGTGGTGACTAAAATCCTCAAGAACAGAACTCCAGTTTGATTCTTATTCAGGCTGGTCTCCTATGCTCTTAGATTTCCTACTGGATTTTTTTTTTGTTATAAGCTGCCTTGTAAAAGGACTTGCCATATGCATTTCGACCATTTTCAAGTAAACTAGTTCTTGTTTCCTTTTTTGAAGATCTTTTCGATGTTAAACTTTTTTGTGTTAATAGCTAATTGTTTGAACCACAGTAAGACACTTACTAATTCTTTTTGTCTTTAGTTTTAGTGAAGTGATTGCTACAGTGAAAGTTTTAATAGAGTAGAGGGTGAGAGATTATTCAAGCCACTTTGATCATTGATATGAGGGAAGGCTTCCGGGGAATAGCTGTTTCTTTCGTGGACAATTTAGTGAACCTCTTAGTTCTGAAAGATAATTTCATGAATAAGATAACAATCAAGGTGGAAACTTTTACTTGAAATGTATTTCTTGGTTCGGAAAAAGTTGGTGTTGGTGAGCATTCAGGATTTGGCCTAGCTATTGGCCCACAGAGATATCTAAATGGCCTCTGATGATTTCTTTTCAGAGTCATGGCTATGAGTAGTTTAAAGATTTGCAGATGACTAGAGGTTATCCTCTCTCATGGGCAGTTCTAGATATGCATATTTTGACGGGGTTACAGATGAGTTCTTTATTGTTGCTTGTCATCTGTTCAGAAGATTTAAGAGTTCTAATTAAAAGATTGGATAGTTTGCTTGTTAAATTAACGGAGTTGAGGCGCCACTGAACCTCCTTCCCAGTTTTTTTTGGATTTGTCATCTTGCTAAGTGTTTTAAATGCCTGAAATTTGGAAATTTGTTCTTGTTACAAATTTTATTTTTATTTCAGATGAAAAATGAATTAAATAAAAAATGAATTTGTACTGAAGCATTCATCTTTCTGAGTATTCCTCCAGTAAAGGCAAGAAAAAAATAAGGTTCAGCTTCCAATCTATTAATTGAAAAATCTTCATAACACTTGAATTGACAAGAGTAGTTAGTCAGCATTCATTTCAATTGGAAGCAACATGGAATCCTTATGGAGGCAATTTCTGCTATCTGATTTATGCATTAAAGGATGCTTTTATATGGTGATTGTATTAAAATGGTTCTGTGTACCAGTTTATAGGTGGTTAGATTGCTTTTCATTTGGTTCGTACATACTTTGTTGCAGCCTTGCTGCTTTTCTGTACTGGTGATCTCATAATATTTGGCAAATTACAGAGTCTTTTATTAGATGATTCACCCTAGATTTTTCCAGGGAAATTCAGGCTTACATGTATTGTTACTGGTGTAGAGAACTTGACTATATTTCTCAGCCTTCTTTTAGTTAGACATTTTAAAGAGGAAGAAACAATTAGATTGGTACTAAGAAAAGGAATTTGTTTTTCACCCTCTTTTAGAATGATATTTTATGAAGAGTTTCGGATTTGACTGGAACTTAAGGATATACTTTCTTTTTCAATGCTTTATCTGAAATTTGTCTGAGAGAATTGCTCATATATATGGCAGAGATGATTTTCTTGAGCTGGACTTGCCCATCTCCAGAGGATCAGAAGGCTTGTATAAGCAAGTAAGGAGTTCGCTCTTGAACTTCAAAAATGTTCATTCCTTTGTTTTGAAACTTAATTTCTAATTAGTGGACCACAAAATAATTAAATAAGCAGGTCTGGTACCTTTAACTATGAGGCTAAATATAGAGGAGCCTCAGCTAAATCTGCATCCTCAGTTCAGAAAGACAATGAACTTTCACAAGGTGGTTTCTTTGTTAATCATGCACGCACTTTGGTTGGGTCAGGTCCTGACACATTTGAAAGGGCTAAAACAGCTCTTAAAAGTTGGAGGTCTGCTCCCTACTAAGAGTGTTAGTTCCCACCTTTCTTAGGGGAATTATTAATAATACATTTCTGAAAAAACAAAAATGCAGGCACTTTGGACTAGATTGGGCATTTGTTGATCCCAAGACTCCAATTCAAAATGGGGAGAAGTTCTGTGTGTGTGTGAAGGAATTTTTACCATGGCTTATGATGCCTTTACAAGTAGTGTACATAAACGATAACAAAAGGTCTGGAAAGACTGAAGCTTCATTTGGCTTTGGTAGTGGCACCCTTCAAGGACATTTATTGGTCAGTTGTCTCTTACTCAACTTGTGATATGTTACCCTTATTATCTACATTGCTATAAAAAAAATAACGTGATTTGTTAGATAACACAGCGTGTAACAAGCAAAGAACAATAAAGTTTCATAAATTTTATAAGCTGTAAATATCACAATCACTTGAGTTTTCCTTACTGTTCTATTTGAAGCTAAAATTGGAACAGTGAAGTTGAGGGAGACTGATTGTTGATCATAAGCATTAATAGGTTGTAGGTACTACCAACTTTCTTGTGTCTTTAGAGTTCTGCCTGCCCAATTGTAACAACATTTATTTTTGACATTGGACTATATAAATTCTTTCAGAGTATTTCATAGATACTAACATGCATCTATTTTAGTCCCATGTCCTACACTAATTGAATGCAGTATAAAGAATAACAATTAATTGAAATCATCCCGACTTAAACTGCATTTTGTGAAATTTATTCATGTTAGTAAGGTTTTTTAGGGTATTGAATCCAACTTCATGGGAAAGGGAAAGGGAAAGGGAAAGGTGATGGCTTGTGTCTTTAGAGATTCCTTCAATTTTTCACTCTGATTTGTGTTTGGAGTTCATTTTTCTCAAATGAAAATTGTACTGAGTTTGTTGTTTGATTTTGTTGTAAACAGGCAGGGGAAGAGCGTTTCTCGATTACAATGGATGAAGACAATAAAGTTTGGTATGAAATAGTTTCCTTCTCAAAGCCTGCCAATGTTCTCTCTTTTATAGGGTATCCTTATGTAATGCTCAGGCAGAAATACTTTGCTTATCAATCTAGTATGGCAGTTCGAAAACATTTATCTTCAAAGAAAAATATTTTTCTGTGAACATCGAAGTCTCAGTTGTGAGACCATGAGTCTTTAAATGTTCGTTGTGTTGCGTCATTCATTGCAAGGCTGAACCATAAACACTGATATTCAAAAGCTCTGGGCTTATGCATTATGGTACCTGTTAAATAGCAGCCTTTCTAACCTTCCTGAGCTTTCTGTTATTTTGTACAAGGATAATCATTGCCATTTTAAGCTTCCCATTCTCTCTGTCTGCGCCTGAAATTGATCTTTAAATAAAACTCACTTTAAGCAAAAACAAAGGCGTAGTCTTAATGAATTGATTTTTGATTGTGAAACACTTTTGTGGTAGATGAATAGGAAATAAGAAATGAATCTGAACCTATGAAACTTATGGTATGAGATGACATAAAAGTTACAGTATTTGCCCTATTCATCATAGGGATGACTATGAAGAAAACAATGCTCTGGAGCCGATAACAGCTTATCCTTATTGACTCATCATTATTCAAGAAAAGTAAAGAAAGAAAAAGATGGAAAACAATGAGCATGGTTGCCTTCACCCAGTAGTTTCGAGACAGAAACCAAACTGTATTCCTTATGTGAAGGTGTGGATAAATCTTAGGCAACAACAATTGCAGCAAGTCGACTGAAATTCATAGGACTGACGTAGTCTTGTCTTTCTCCAAAGACTAATGCCTCAGCTGCCAATTTCGAGGCTTGTTGAGTCGGATGAAACCAATCCCAGAATAAATACTGGGTTCTATTTGATTTTGAGCAAAGATTTGATTTTGGGGTGCACTTGTATTTTCCATTGAATGCTCCTGTTCCACAGCAGGCATCTCTAACATTTGTGAAACCTGCATTTGAAAGTAGTAGCAGAAAATAACATACATGGTCAACATCCGGGTATTATGTCAGGTTGATCTGTGGAATCTTTTAATCTGAAGACTGAAAAATGTAATTCAGAATAATAATGTTAGTTTACCGCTCCTGGTAGGATTGTCCAGGACGTCTTTAGTCATCTGGAAAGTATTTCCAAGTGAAAAATATAATTCATTGTATGATGAGCTGAAGTTCTGCAGAAGGCTCTGTACTGAAGTGTAGAATGTTTGTGCAAGATCGTTCAATGGCGGGGCACCAGCACCTCCAGTTTTATAAAGTACTGCTGGGACGCTTCCTATGGTTCCTACGCTTAATACCCCGAATTTTCTTGCCCCCAGGGCGTACAAGTTCTGCAGATTTAGAAATTCTTGATAACAAAAGAACTTAAATAATTTGTAGCAGAAAACAAGGTTACAAAAGTATAACCTTTAAGTGGATGGCATAAGTATTCAGGAGACTCTCGAGGAATAATGGAGTGGACAGGTTTGAGCCATAAGTTCCATAGTCAAAGAAATCATTGCTTCCCACGCTTATAAGGTACAGGGAATTTGCCAGATGACATTTTGCTTTGGATGAACCAAGAACCTTTGTAATGGTCTCAACAACTGTTTCAAATTGTTGAACTTGTACTCCCAGAGATGTTACATTTTTCTGTTTGTTGCAGGTTTAGTTAGTTTCTTGGAATGATCAGTGCTGAGTTTTTTCTCAACACATAGGTTGAAGAAACTCAAACAAAAAGAAAACAACAGTTACATAGCATAGCATGAAAGAAAGATAACAACAGAAACCCGTAGAAGGCCAAAGGAGATAAAAAAGATAAATTGGGTCTTACAAATGTTCTCGATCCAGTATCACCGAAGATTCCTGAACCTCCAGAAGCAAAGTTGACACCACGAAGTACTTTTGTTCTGAAACTTTTCTTGTACTTGATAAGGGAGAGAAAAGGTCGTGGACTCTTCCCAAAACCTCCCAATAGCTTCACTGTACAAGGAAAACTCAAACAAATTCTCTTATTTCCTTCATTATTTTGGAAATGGTTGTGAAGGAGGAGGAGTCTTCTTACTTACCACCATATGGACAAAGTTAAGGTCAAAATAATTCATTTGATCATAAAAGGAAAACAACGAAGTTTTTAACTGAACTGCATATACCAATTTCATCTGCAGTGTTGTAGCCATTGCTGAATCTCCCTGTTGGTTTGCAGCCAGGATAATCGATTCCATAGAATCGATTATTGGCAGTTGCTAAGCATCTCTTGAGGTAGTTGTTAGTACCAACATCTGCAGTTGAATCACCAAAGATATAAACTGCTGGTAAACCTGCAATGGCCAAGTGAACTTGAATGATCAATAGCAGGAGAAGCATCAATTTACTGGCCATAACAGCTTCTTGATATCTAGATCTTGTTTCTTGACCTGGTATGTTGAAATTACATGATCTTCACTTGTAAATTTATACATGAAAATTCTCAAAGAATCAACCAGGTAATGCCAACTAAGTCATTATCTCCCCAATACTAAGCCTAAATAATAATAAATAAAAAAAACAAAAAACAAAAGAGGAACTTCTAGCCCAACCTGGAAACCATCTCATGAGCATATGAGGCAACCAACATTGTGATAATCTACATGTGTTCATTGTTAAGACCACAATAATAACAAAAGGACAACTTGGGATTGCACTGATTCCGTAATGGAGTTTGAGCTTATGGTGACGAATCTAGTTGTGGATTCAAATTGAAGCTAACCCTGTTGAAGATATTCAAACCCCTTGTTAAATTAGATTAAGGAATCTTGTCGACTGAAATAAGTTTCGAATATCTGCGTTTACAAATTTTGACGTCCTATTAAATTTTCGTAAAATTTTAACTGATTTTAGAAAGGACTCAAAATAGAAATAGAGACAGTCTAATTCTGGATGGAAAGTTCATCAAATATTTCTGATAAAATTTTGAATTTACCATCAACAAAACTGCATACTAATGAGTATGTATGACAAACAAGAATAAACAGCTTCTTGGATTTGTCATTATGTTTCAAATATGCAGTTTCTGACAGTGATTGGTGATTTGCACCAAGTTAGAATATACTAAGAATACATTCTTGGATCACCTGAATCTGCTGGAAAGAGGTCATTCCGGAAAATTTTACAATTTACAGCTCACTAAGGAATGATATGATCACCAACTCCAAGATGAAAAGAACCCAAGAATTAACCTATTTAGTGGGTTACACAGCACAGCTTTGGGGCGAAAATTGACGTTTTGTGATGCAGAGGTGGTGGTCTCTCTCGCATCATTTTTCAGCTGAGACTATATTTCCCCAATGCTAAAAACCCAAACATCAGATCCTTAAATATGTTCTACTTCTGTCTATAATTGCAAGACCACAGTTCCATGGAAAAGAGAGAGAGAATGAGAATTAGATTCAGTCCGAATTTTTAGTATATTAGCTTCCAAATATAGATGTTGAAGGAACTGAGAAGAAAAAAGAGGAAGATTTTATAGCCGGGAAGGGAATCAAACAATAAATACACAGATTCTCTTAATTACTTACCTAATGGTATTATATAACAAGAAGACCATGATGCTACATACACTATTAATTCCTCATCCTGTTCTACCCTCCCTAATAAGGAGAAGATTAGAGAAAAAACAATACCAAAAATTGAAGCATGCCTTCTAATTATAAGCATTTACATGGATCTACCACCCACCTGATGCTAATATTTTACAGTAACTATATCTGATCATTTGCCATTTGACTTGGAAAAGAAGCTAATATTCCAGAAATAAGCTCCATTTACCATCATTTTTATTACATTTGTATCAGCATGTATCAGAACTCGTGAACATCAATCCGGGCTTGCTTGATTCAGCCTAGTTCATGATCTTCAGTGGACTCAAGCTGCATATCGAACATCATCACGAGTGAAGACAATGAAGGAAATCTTCTACTAGAGTAGGCAGGTACAAGGTACAAAATTGCTGGCAAATTCCAAGTCTATTTAGAATTATTGTCATTCTTTGTAGGTCTATGCCGTTGGATGACTAATACAGAACCACTGATATCAAACTCTGAAGAAGCCAAGAAATCCCCTACTGTACCAAGCTCAGGACACTCTTCCCAGTCACTCATTCCTGTTGTTAGAGGTGAATTACTTGGCCCACCTTTTCCTACTATAAACATTGAGTACATACCAACCATGTCCCTCAAAGCAGATGCAGTCTCTACCCCATCACGGACATGTTTCTCCACAAACCCTACTTGTCCAGATGTTACATACCTAACAAAGTATACACAAGATGAAGAGAATGACTTACAAATGTCCAATGCTGATTTAAAAAAAAAAAAAAAGGAATCACAGAAGCTATGGCTGCTTGTCAGAAACCTTACCTATTATAGAAATCAGTCAAAGCTGCAGTGTCTGCATCATTTTCAAGATCAGGTATCGCCATTAGAACATCTTTCTCTTTATGAGCAATATTAATTCCTACATGTTTTCCTGTAGCAGATACCGGTAGAAACCTAATAATTGTGAGGTTTATGTGATGATGCAGGCCAAGACGTCTACTAAATCCCAATGCTTCACGATCATCAGGGCCTCCAAAAAACAGAGTTGCAACATGCTGCAAAGAATCACTGCCTGACATATATTGGCTTCCAGCTGTAAGTCCTCGATCTACAAGAATGGCAACCGTACATGGTGCGTTGCGGAGGATTCTCTGATTAGTGGTCCTTATGCCTTCTTTTCCACTCTCCAGTTTTCCATCAATTCTCTGGTGTTTGTGAAAAGGGAGGATTACAATAGATGCTCTTATCTCTAAAGCAAACTCGCATACATCCAAATACATGCTTAAATAAGGTGATACAACTTTAACTTGATGAATCATGATTCCAGTCTCAGCAGTAAAGATATCTACTGCCTCATTGATTTCTACCACGTCATTACCCCCATAATCATCATCATCACTGAGTTCATCAGCTTCTAGTTGGTTATACAATAAATTGGTTTTTTTTTTCTCCGGCAGCTCAATTAGATGCATCAAATAAGGTGTAATAGGAACAGTGTCAGAACCCCTTGAAGCAGAAATAAGTGCCACCATGTTTGCCACTGGTCGAGGACCATGAACGCAGGCTAGTAATCGTAATTCACTATTTGTATCTTGAGATTCAAAAGATATGTGCTTGAACTCCAGGATATACCTCTCCCTCCTTACTACAACAGATATAATTGGCCCCCATATTAACGTGTTGATGACTACTGCTGGTGTCATCAAGTTGAAAAAATCATGATTTACTATGACCTGCACAAATTTGAATATCATGGAATTAGTATCCTTAATTTTTGCTCAACCTGAGAAAAGAATTGGCAGAACTTTATTTGCAGGGAGAAGAGAGCTTCTGTTGTACATAGCAGGACAATAGGTAATGGAATTATAAAATATAATTTAATTGAATAAAGTTCTTATTTTAATCTTTTATTACAAGAACAACCTTGATCCAATTGGTCAGATTTTGCACACATTGAAAACACCTCATTCATTGGAGTGAAGAGATTGAATGACATACTGTATTTATACAATAATATAAAGATCAAGACCATCTTAGTAACAATCATTCTAGGATTGTTGCAGCTCCTATCATCGTATCATGTCATATAAATAATAAAAGAAAGAAGATACCTTTTCATTTTAACTTTCAAGGAAGACAGAGTTGCATGAACGTCATGTATTGGTTACACAAAAGCTTAACCAGTTACTTCCAGAAAAAGCTTCTCTAAAAAATCCAGTTATCTTATCTCTTTTACTTGCAAATAAATAAAGTACAGAATTACTTCATTGATGTAATATTCAAACAAAGGAACTTACCCTATCTTGCAAGCCTATACTCAAAGTCAACAGATCAACATGGCCCTTCAAATTCATCAGAAAAGAAATAAGGACTCCTTCATTCAAGGGAATCTTTAGGTGACAGCAAGCAAGAAGCGTGCCAGTAATCTTTCCACCAATGCTCAGCAAGAGGACTACGAAGATAACTCCAAAATTTCCCAAAGTGTTGATGGAGGTAATATCAGCCCTGAAACCTGAATAGCCAAAGTAGACTGGAAGCACAAAGGTATTAACGGAGTACACAAGTTTAATGGACAATGTTCGGGCTGCTTTGCCTCCTCTGGGAAACATTGCTCCAATGAGAAGACAAGCAACTATGCTGCTGAATCCTATAGTTTCAAGAAACATGGCAGTGACAAATAAGATTGCCAGTAGACAAAAGAATTCAGTGTTTGTTAGGTACTTCTTATTGTGATTCCTTCTGTTCATCCAATCTACCACATAAACATTAAGGAAGACAACTGCCATAACAACCACAAAATAGAAGACAGTCAGGAAGAACCACGTCGTATCACTGTAGTGTTTTTTGTTCTTTGAAATTATAACTAATAATCCTACGGCATATATATCCCCTATCAAAGAAGAACATATGGCCATTCTTCCAATATCTGAATTTGCAATCTTTAAATCAATAGCTACACGGAACATAACAGGTGAAGCTGTGTTTGCCAAGATCACTGAGATCATTAACCACAATATTATAGGAGAGCCACGGGATTCGGTCTCTTCATATATGAAGGAGGTCATAGCTGCTGCAAACAGGGTGCACACAAAGCTGCTACAGCAAGCAATAATGCTTGCTGCCCGCAAGTTGCGCAATAGATAAGGAAAATCCATCTCCAGACCGATCAGAAACATTATAATAATTCTAGAAGACAACATCATTGTTTCATAGTAGTCGCTTGCAAAATTTGGAAAAAAGAATTCCTTCACATGATCAATTCTTGATAATCCCGAAGGCCCTATGACAAACCCTGCCTGCGAAAAAAATAACAAAATATAACTACTGTAAGATATGAAAGCCATTTCTGTCAAGCATTGTTTTTAACTCTTCTTCTATATCACGATCCGGTTAAAAAAAGGTACCAAGAATGAGTCATTTAAACATTCATTTCTCTCCAAAACCATGGCAATGGGCTAAAAACAACATTGTGAATCTTATAAACACTGGCGATTTCCATTTCTCTGTCCTTTTTGGGCTTATTCTATGCCTGCATGAGATAGGGGATGAAGGAAAGGGATAACATTTACTCTACAAGATGACTGAAAATTTCGTCCTGATGACATACTTACGAGAATTTGAGAAACGGGTCCTGCCTGGCCCAATGGCTTGAGCAAAATCTGAAAGAAGTGGGAGATAACGAGAATGCTGGAAACCTGCGTGGCCATGGAGATGACCGGGTTGAACCAATCCCCATTGCCGCCGCAGGGTGCTCCATTACTAAAATAGCTCATCTTAATACACAATTATAACACAAACAGAAAAAGCCACAAGCAGCAAACATATGATCAGGGTTAGTTCAATAGGCAGAAAGCATAATCTTGAAAGAGCAAAGATGAGGGAGGATGGTAATGGAGCCAAAAAAAAAAAAGTAGGAAGAATTCTCCCCCCTCTTCCTTGACCGTCTGTGAAATATTTTCTTCTTCCCTTCAGTTTTCTCCGTCTCTGCTATCATAGGATTTGGGCAAGAGTTAGATGGGAAGGAAGGGAAGGGAAGAGATGGTGGCCGCAAGTTTGGCATATCCTGAAAGAAGTTCCGGGGGACGGAGGACCGTGCTTAACGGGACCAGACCACAATCCTTCGTGTGTACTATTTGCTATATTTGATTTTGACGGGAAAACCATTCTGTGGTTTCTCAACATCCATCAAACTATTTTGGAGGTTCGTGGCTGCGTGAGCTGCCCGAATATTTGTAAATAAGGAAAAAACTGTTATTTTTCGTCTTTTACAAGATTTAGTCTCACCTTAAATTTTTTTTTTTTTCATTTTCTCTTACATTATATATATATATATATTTATATATTCATAAAATATTTAGATGCATGGGAAATAGGAGTGTAAATAGGTAAGATCATTCACGATTGGGTGTTCGGTGAAACCTCAAATTCTATTCGTTTTAGATTAAGGATTGACTCTCTTAGTTTATTTAGACTCGTGAGTTTAAAAGAGTTTTTAATATATATATATATATAATAATTTATTTATATATTATAAATATGATATAATTGATTTATTATATAATTTGTTATTTATATATTCATATTATGTTTTCAAAAAATATATATAAAGCTTTTTATATTGTATATAACATTTATATAGAATATATAATGTATGTAATTTATTTTATCCTGTAAGTAGGATTCTTTAGCTATTTATTTCAAAAAATTAAAAAATTTGTTTTCAATCTATAAATTGAAAGTCCGTACGTTATCGTGATATATAATGTTTAAATTTAATTATTAGATATTTTCTTCTTACTTTACATTGAAACCTATTTTGAATTTCATAATTCACAATCAATATATATGAAAATTTTTATTTTATTTAGATGATTATTACATATATGTTTTTTGAATTTGTCGAATTGTCTAGTTTATTGTTACTGAGTCAAAATTTTATTATTTCAAAACTCAATTGAATAACAAGACCCGTGCTAAAAGAATTACAAAAATTATATTTCATCAATTTAGGAGAAGACTCATTATGCAAATTTCTCCATTTTGTTATGACAAGGTTGTAATTTAAGTAACTCTAATGTTAATTTTTTTTTTATTCAGACTTCAGTGACTCAATAAGGAGATTTATATTTAAATGCTCAATAAGTAGATTTATATTTAAATATATTGTATAACTAAATTTGATTTTAAATATTATTATTGTAAAATTTAATTTTAATAGTTTTTAAAACTTAAATGAGCTTGAAGTCGAGTTGATCTTAAATGAGCCTTTACTCGAGTTTGGACTTGACTTTTTTAAACTAGTCTGAACTCAAACTTGAACTAAAGCATTGCTTAAACTTCACGAGTTGAGCTCAAGCTTACATATTCAGGCTCTTGAGAGCTAGAGCCCGAATAAGAGGCTGAAAAAATATAAACGAGTCGAGTCCAAGCCTAGCAGATTAGAGCTCGGCTAGTCTCTTTTACACCCCTAATGGGAAATAAGAAAGGATTTTAGCTGCATTTCAGACTGGGCTTCTCTTGGTAAGTTAATATTTTATTAAGTTCGAGTTCATCTCTTAAAAAATTAGAGGTCATGATTGCCAAAAAAAAAAAAAAAAAACCCACAAAACTTGAGTTTGGGTTCAAACCTTCATCGTGAATCCAAAGTTGGACTTGAGCTCATTTAGTTGTTTTCTGTCTTAAGTTATTTTTTATTTTTTATAAAAAAAAATTGAAAAAATATATTATAGGAAAATTAGCACAAAATGTACTTAAATTATTTACAACTTACTCAAAATAACCACAAACTTTAGTTTCAACGATTTATATGTATAATTAATTTACGATGAACTTTTATTACTCTACCACCACATTCTATAACGGAATCTGATAACTTTTTAACATGTGAAATTCATGTGTCACTAAGGGTACCATTTGTCATTTTACAACAATTAAAAGGAAAATCAAAATAAAAAATTTTCCTCCATCTTCTTTGTCCTTATTTCCTTTCTAATTTGCCCTATTTTTGCCATTGAATTTTTTTTCTTCTCATCAAATTCTTATAGAGCCTTTAAGAAGTTGAAAATCCTTCCTTGGCACTTCATACATGTTAGGTTGTGTTGTACTGTAAGTTCCACTTAGCAGAAGACAATCCCACCAGCCCACTTTCGAAGTTCCAACACTAGATCTTCCAAGGACAACCTCCCTCATGCCTGAAAAAGACTTAGGTAAAATGGGAGGCATGTAAGGATGATTTAACATCCTCTTCCATTGATTTTCCTCCATCCCCTCCATCTTGGTTGTTCTGCATGTCTTGAAGCTCCTTCATTTGTATTCTGCCATGGACGAATCCTTGATTTTTCATACGATGATTTTTCAACTGATAAACATGAAAAATTAGTAACATAATTCAATTCTAATTTCTTTTTCCATAAAAAGAAGAGACTTTAACTTTCAAATAAATTTGAAAAAGGATTGCCCTTCTTACTTGTACAGGTCTTATCTATTCACCAGTTACAACTTGGTTAGAGCAAATCTGAACTCAGATTCATGGCAAGTCTAGAATCTGAATTAGCCTTTTCAATTATGTTCGTGAATCATTTTTTGTTGAAACTTCACTTTCAATTTCCATGAACCCAATCTACAAACCAAAGGGAAAACTAAAACAAGATGGGGAAGAAACACCAAATAGCTGATTCGGTGAGATGATGTTACTTTCCTCCCAAAAATGTTACATTCTACATATGAAAGTGCTTGGGTGAAGGATTTTTAGCAAAATAAAACTCACGAGTAAAGATCAGGGCAAATTAGAAACTGAGGAATGAAGAAGAAGATGAAGGAAGAATTTTCATTTTTGTTTTTCCTTTTATTGTTACAAAATAAAAGGCTTTATTGGATTCCGCTTATATTTCGCTCTAATTTCCCTATATTGTATATAAGAAATAAGTTATATTATATCATAAAAAGCGTTAGATACCCTCTAACTTTCTTAAAATCTGGTCTTTGCCCTCTAACTTTCAACTTTCGATTTTTTACCTCCAACTAAGAAAACCTACAAAAATAGTCTTTCCATCCATTTTGGACTTTAAATCACAGCGTAATGCATTGAAAATACCCATTTTGGGGCTATTTTGGTCCATTAACTTTCATCATTTTCTTCTTCATCCTTTTGAACTAAAATCTACCTTTAAAACCCAAATTTCAAAAGAAGAACTCTTAATTTAGATTATGCAAAATCTCTGAAAGCCCTAATAGGCTTTTAATTAGCTTTATTTTGATGATAACAAATTAGTACTAATGAAGCTTCAAGTTTAT
>JAWZTD010000002.1:4215955-4242849 GCA_035221335.1 Echites panduratus | reverse complement strand
CCCCCCCCTCTTAGGTTTTTCAATCTCTATATCACTTACCCATAATACTAGATCTTGATCAAGCTATAAAACACATCCCACTACTATTGGGTTTTTGGACAAAGGAAACTCAGATATTTTTGACATTTGAAAGTTGCAATGTAAAACATTTGTTAATTAGTTAGTCCTATTCAACGGGATTATTTTTTTACCCGTCAACCATCTGTAAAGGTTCGACCATTTTTGTTTGTCTAATGTGCAACGAAATTTTCATATTTAAAAGAATTGTTGAGGATGAAAAATTGCATAAGTCTAATGTGGTGCGTGTGGTGATTATGGGTGGTAAAGTGGTGGGGTGCTTGTTTGGTGTGTTGTGTGTTTGTCCTTGGTTTCCTCATTTCACCGCTGTGTATAGAGATTTGATGTGAGCCTTTCTTGGAGATTTGGCTAGTCTTTATCTCTAGACCAGTTGATAGTTCAAGGCTGGTTGGTGGCTACCTAGTAGGTTAGAGGGAGGGTCAAGAAAAAACTAAGTAGGCTTGGATAAGATGTACCAAAATATTTCCTTGGGATGATGTCAGGAACAAGAATCAATAATAAATATGATTTTGGAATCTTCAACTTTAGATCTGCAAGAATTTAACATCTCAATCCATCGACAAGGGTGAAGATTACATTTGGTCTTTCGCTCTTAAGGGACTAACTTAAATGGGATTCAGTCTGAGCTTAAAGCCCAAAAAACTAACGAAAAGGCTCTTTTTTTTGTAGGTTTTCATGGTTGGAGGGCAAAAATTGAAATGTTGAAAGTTAGAAGGCAAAAAACCAGATTTTGGAAAAGAAAAAAGATTAAAGTATTGTATAAAAATATTATATATATTTATTAAATAATCATTTAGACTTGCAAGTAAATACGTATGAGCTTAACTCGCTTTATTTAATAAGTGAGCAAAGCCTAGGTTGAGGCAAGCTGAATATAAGATCTTGCCAAGAAAAACTAGAATTCTTGGCTTCTTTTTTAATTTACATCCCTACTTTCAAGGTAAAAATAAAATAAATTTAAGTGGTCATTTCTATTCACAATAGTGGTTACATATAAGAATTTTTTTCATTTTATGCCATTTTATTTTTACTATCTTTTTAATTGAAATTATCTCCTCATATAAGTTGAAGACAAGTTCAATTAAGAGTAAAGAATTTTGCAAAGAAAGAACAAGAAGAAAAAAAAAAAGAATTAAGAGCAATTGAAGAAAGCAAACAACATCCTTTGGAGAGCAAGGCAATTGCAACCACTGGAAGCACATATAGGTGGTGAATATAAGTGTTGTTTAAGTTATCTGAATAAATTTTTAAATAGTCTAAAACCAATATTTGTACTTTGTAGGTAATTCAAAGTGTAAAATAAGTGTCTCAACTTTAAATATAAATAATAACTTAATGCAAGACATGGAAAATGATGAAAATGATTCTAATGAAACTAATTGTTTTATTGGTAAATTTAGTCAAAAACATTTTTGATTCAACTAGGTAGGAAATATAAAAAACTTTCAAATTTTGACATATTGATATTTTTTTCTATTAAATCATATGCTTTAGTTTTTTTTAACTTAATAGTCATAACATCGATACATAGATAAATATCTCTACCTACCTTCATAATTTTTTTTATCCTTTTTGACATATCTAGATGTCTCTGTGTAATTTGTACCATTCGCATGGTGAATATGGTTTAGCAAAAATGATAATCTATTGATGGTATTGGATGTCTTATGTAATCACGAGATTAGAAAATCTACGTTATAATATCTTAAAAATGATCACACTAAATCCAAAAAAAATTATTACCACAAGTAATAATAAGTCTTTTGAATCAATATTAGTACAGTACCTATCCCTAAATACTACATTATAATTAAATTATCATGTTTCTTAAATGCAAGTATGTTATTTACCCTAATCTATGTCTTTTCACCACTTCTCTTGCCAATTTTTTTCTACACAAGAAAAATGTAGAATTTGATGTAAAAATTCATATCTGTGTCATACTAAATAAGTATGCAACTCTATGGTCCTATGCATATGCACAAGTCCACAACTAGTGTTTATATATATATATATATATAGAGAGAGAGAGTCTTGCTGAGATGTGCTCCGTCGCACATCTCAGTATGTGCTCCAACAACCGAATGACGACGTTTTATATGTACTGATTAAAAAAAAATTGATATGAGTTACAACATCTCAGTCATTTGTGTGTGGAAGACAGCCGAAACCATCTCTTCTCGTTGTCCATCTCAGTCACTGTAGGAACTTGAATTCAAAGTCGCCGTCGAGGTAGCACCGGACTAATAAACTAATTGCGTTGCTACTATGTATCTCCCCGTGGGCTCTTCATCACTACTGCAGGAAGAATTCAAATTCTTCTGTAGAATATTTCTCCAGTAACATTAGAATTCATATAAACAGAAGGGCTCTAATATGATTTGTGCGATCTGCTCTAATCTTGTTGATTTAGAAAGAAAAAAAAGAAAAAAAATTTAAAGGGGAGGGAGATTACGTAGGGATAAGACGAAGATGAATAGTAGCTGTATTCATGACTTGATTCTCAGCTCTCTTTCTCTGTAGTTTCTAATTTTTTTTTTACCCATGAGATTCTAATTTTTTGATTCTTCGAGACTACAAGCTGCATATAGATCTGCACATTTGGCTGGTAGGAGTATCTTTTTCGTAAATAATTTAGTTAACAATTTGAAGGCTTTATCTGGGTTTTAACTTTTAAGTCATGATTATGTTTATCTGGTTTTAGATGCATGGAATAATCTTAATTGAATGTGGAAATGTGGCAAATTTGGTTTTAGATGATTTCTGCTTTGTTTTAGACAGTTGTTGTGTCGTTGATATGTTTAGTTTGATTGAAGAATGCACTGGTGAATTATGTTGAATTAGCTTCTGAATGCACTTTGTTATGCTGAATTAGCTGCTCGCTTTCCTGCAGTTGTTGGTGGAGCTTATCTATATGCTTACACAGCTTTTAATGAACTCACTGCTTTTCTTGTGTTTGTTTAATTGATGATCGACTATCATATTGGCTCAGCTAGTATAGCACGTAGTTTGGCAGGTTATGTAGTTTCAATATTAGAGCTCCTTTCAGCACTCAGAGACAATATTCCTCCTTGGGTGGGACATGATGAAGAAATTTCTGGAGTGTTATCTATCAATGTGTTGGCTCCAAATTCTACTCATACTACTGACAGAGAGGAAGAATTATTAACCGTTGTAATTGCAGTCACCGCTTAATGTGCATGTCCATGGCATCTAATTCATCATCTTTAAGTATTACTCGACAACGAAATAGTGTCAGACAAGCCCCAAATTGTTATTGTGGATCAAAAGAAATTTTGAAGGTTTCAAGGAAGGAACAAAACCCATGGCATCAATTCTATGGGTGCTCAAATTTCAAAGTGAGTTATACTGAAAATTAAATTGCATTTTATGAATTTTGCATGTGTTTTTTCTTGGGTCTGTTTTGCCGCTGCTTATGTTATTATTCTAAATCTTCTTCCCATGTTATTTATTGTAAAATTTTGAAGGAAGAAAAGAAATGTAATTTTTTTACTTAGGTTGATACGAGATAACAAGAAGACTGCAATGTCTCTTATCCGAAGCAATCACTGAACTTGAGCACGTACGTGTCCACGGTGAAGGGAATATGACACAATGCAGCCAGTGTATATGGAGAGAGGAGGAACTACAGACTCTTCAAGAGGAAATAGCTATTTTTGTTCAAAAGCTGGGCACAGAAGCTAACGAGAAAAGAAGGATGGTGAAAGCAATAAGATTGTACAACTTTTTCTTTGTTCTTGTAATTATAGTTGTAACTTTTTCTTTGTTCTTGTAATTTTGGATCCTTTCATAATAATAATAACAATAATAAAATCTTGGGAATAGGCATGAAAGCAACTGTGAGAACATAAATTTGTTACAAGGATGGCAGCAACTAGAGAGGTACATAAAAAGTAGCAATTAGAGGGATGGCAGCAACCAATTTGTCAACAAACCCAATTAATGTTGGCTCATCATCACTAGTTGCCTGAAGACTATGCAAATTCATAACAATTCAGCTACGAATCCCTTCTAGTGCCATATCATTTTTCTCCTATTAGGAAAGCAATATAAACTGGAGCCATGCCCAGTTGAAATGCTTCAAAATGCAGGCTGAAGTATTGACCAAAGCAGTTGAAAACCTATGAACATGGAGAAGTTATCAGTAGGTAAAATAATGAGTTCTAAATAATAGAAGTCACAAAGGTCAGTGAGTTTCCAATGCATAAAGTCCTTCAATGCTAAAACCAGAAATTTAAAAGCATGACACAAAACAAAGGAAAAAGTAACGTAAGGTATGAACAGAAAAAAGCCAAGAAAAATTCTACTTGCAAAAAGGTATGAAGAGTTAGCTAACTACAATTACAGTATGAAAGAAAAAAATTTGAACAGTTAGCTATCATTATACCTCAAATGAAGCAAAATTTACACTTACAAGTTCTTACTAAAGTCAATACGAAGGCTACATTTTCTTAGCTAGCCCAAAAACACTCGATCTTCCTTAAGATAAACGAATGTAAATACACTTATGCAAAAGTAAATGGACCTTAATATGAGATAAAGTATTTAGTTTAAAAATATGCTCATGGAAATACAATACCTGCTTGAGAATCTTGTAGGTCTTCTTCACCGTCGGATGGCTCCAATATCAAACTCCTATCATCTATAGTAGAGCTGCAGAAAACAAAAACATATAATTAAGTCATTTTTTATGTAGACAAACATTTTAAAAGAGAAATGAGTTTTTACTTTTCATGTAATTTTGGACAGTTTCTTTTGTCATGTGACTGCCCAGAAGTCCACATCCTTTACATAGCCTCAACTTTGAAACAGCTTCCTCTTTTCCTGATTTAAGCCTCTCCAGAGAATTCCTTTTGTCAATATATCTTTTGAAAAATGCATAACAACTCTCAGCTCGTTGACTACTACTAATTCCAGCACTGAAGAACTTTTTCATGTAAGTAGGAACCCACTTTTGACGAATCCCATATAAATCGGTCAACCAATCGTTGTGCCTCAATCTGGTCTCTATCATCAAAGCGGTCCACCTTCTTTCAAATTCTTTTGCAGTCTCGCTGTCAAATATAATGCTCTTAACTGAATGTAGTTATCCCGATATACTGTTGAGTCAAGTGTTTCAGAAAACTTTTTCAAAATGTGCCATATACAGTATCGATGAATACTTGAGGGGAAGACTTGAGCTATAGCCTTTGTCATTGCAGGATCTTGATTTGTAATGATGGTTATCGGTGGACCTCTTGATGTAGCCTCTAATAATTTGTTGAATAACCAAATGAAAGATTTAGTTTCTCATCACTCAAGAAGGCACAAGCAAAAACAATTGTCTGCCCATGATGGTTTACTCCTACAATAGGAGTAAAAATCATACTATACTTGTTTGTGTTATATGTTGTATCAAAAATAAGAACATCTCCGAAAGTGTCATACGATCTCCTCGCCAGTGCATCTACCCAAAAGCATCGAACCAACCTATTAGCTTTATTTACCTCGTACTCAAAGAAAAATGATTCATCTTTTTCTTTCTCCTCACTAAAAATTTCTATCAAATTTTGAGCATAATATTCTTTTTCCTCTTCTTGCATTTGTGTCTTGTAGTTGCGAAAATCTTTTTCAGTGCAACCCATATATTCAGGGCCACCGAATTCAATCTTCATAATCCGAATTTGTTGGCATATTGGTACATTTGCCTTTGAAAGTTGTAAATTTAAAGCTTTCTTAACAGTTGATACTGTTCTGTGAGACCTTAGAAAATGTACTTTTGATTGAGTTGCAAGAGGATGATTATGTTCTTCAACAAATGAGCTAACAATCTAATCAGGACATGCTTGTCTTTTCACGATTGTTAGCTTCGCCTTACAACCAACACGAATAACGGATTGAGTCCTTTCAGACGAACCTTCTTGATTGCTCACACTCTTTCTGTGAAATGTCTTCCCTTAGAGCAAACAAACTTCTTCTATATCATTTCTCTTGAGCCTGATTTATACTTGCTATTATTTGATCTTATGCTGAATCCATACTCTCTTGCATATGCGTTATAGAAGTCAAAGGCTTCTTCAATTGTTCCAAACTCTTGTGAAAGCTTTGGCATATGTTCATTTCCAACTATACGAGTGTAGGATTGGGATGAAGATGCATTTCCTTCCATATTTTGAAAACTGATATGTCTGTAATACAAAGAAATGTGGCATCAAGGATTAGGAAAAAAAAAAGATAATAATTTTTTATTTTATGATATAAAAACATTGTCACATTACGTCTCAACTTCAAATATTAGGGGAAAAATAAACATTCAAGCAAATATGTAGACATTCATTATTGCATTGAAATGCATGTGAATTGTGTTATTTTGAAAATAAATTTACATTGTTACTACATATAATTTTTTTTTTACGAGTGCCTCTCTTAATTAAATTATCCAAGAAAATCAAAAATATAATAGGAGAGGAAAATAGCAATCTAGACTTAATTAGCAAAATCATGAATTTGATAAATATCCAACCTAATTAGAGTGCAAGGCTTTCCACCCGTTAATCATGCAAAGTTGTTAATAAGACCTTTCTTTTTGATGTTCTATACTGATTAAAAAAAAATTCTGGATGTGAGTAAACTTTCAACAAATACAGTGGTGCATCCATGTGTTCAGAAACTGGTTAACAATTGCTAGGCAATAAACAAACAACAAAGTAATATTTTCTCAATGAAAATGGAAAACTAAGAATTAATTTCAGTTGGTAATAACTATTACCATGGAAAAAAAGAGCTGAATAAGAATTAATTTCAGTTGGTAATAACTATTACCATGGAAAAAAAGAGCTGAATACAGTTAATTAAAACTTTCCAAGTCATGAATACAACTACTATTCAGCTTGTAGTCTCGAAGAATCAAAAAATTAGGATCTCATGGGTAAAAAAAAAAATTTTGAAACTATAGAAAAAGAGGATTGAGAATCAAGTCATGAATACAATTACTATTCATCTTCTTTTTATCCCTACGTAATCTCTCTCCCCTTTAATTTTTTTTTTCTTTTTTTCTTTCTAAATCAACAAGATTAGAGCAAATCGGTTTCTATGAATTCTAATGCGACTGGAGAAATATTCTACAGAAGAATTTGAATTCTTCCTGCAGCAGTGATGAAGAGCACGGGGAGATACACAACAGCAATTCGAGTAGTTTATTAGTCCGACGCTACCTTGACGGCGACTTTGAATTCAAGCTCCGACAGTAGTGACTAAGATTGACAAGGAGAAAAGATGGTTTCGGCTGTCTTCCATGCACGAATGATTGAACTTGACCCTAAAACTCATATCAAAAAATTTTTTTTTAATCAGTACATATAAAAAGTCATCGTTCGATTATTGAAACACATATCAAGATGTGCAACGTAGCACACCTCAACAAGACTATATATATATAAAGTAGAACTATTTCAAATTATATAAAATCATACTATGATTACTTGTTTGGAAAAGATTTTTAATTTCAAACTGCATAGAAAGATAGTCTATTTATGTTGAAAAAAGATTTTTAACATTGCAAAAATATTTAATTTTTAAATAAGGATGCAATATTTTAAATAGAATTGCAAAAAATCATTTCCCAACTAAATAAGTATGCAACTCTATGGTCTTTTCTAATTTTGCATCTAATACATACAAACCATTCTCTTTGTTATGCACTCTTCTTCCACCTTAGTTAAGAAAAACATATTTTTTTTAATAAAAGTTTAATTAATTAGAAATAAAAAATTTAATTTCAGACAATCCAAATTAGAAAAATAAGACATTTAATTTTTTGATGGAGGAACTAATAAAAGAATTTCTAAATTAGAAAAATTCCAAATCCTTACTTTTGTCAAGACAAATACAAAATACTCTGAATATGACAACATCGAGATTATAGGGACTAAAGTGAAACAAATTTAATCAAAAGCGACTCGTAAAAGAAAAATATAAATGGACCCCTAATCGGATTGGCGTTTCTTCTTCAGTCGTCGTTTCGTACCACTACTCTGGTTCCGTTGCTGTCTTCGTCGTCTTCTTCTTCTTTCCAATCCTCTGAGAACACGAAGCTTTGCATTCTTTTTCTCCTACTCGTTGGCCCTCGTCGAATGGAGTATCATTTGAATTGATGAGAAAGAAAAGATGGGTGCATTTTGCGGTCTTTCCCTCCGCGACATAGGGGATCGTGTCTCCGACCGATGTTTGCGTTTCTTCCCCTGCCTCTCCGATCCTGGTAATTTTTTTCCCTTAATTGATTATTTGTAATTTGTGGTTGAACTATATTATATAGTAATGATGTGTGCGTGTCTTTTTTTGACTTTTTTTTGTTGGGAATTGAACAAATTTGTAGCGCGGAGATCTGCTTTGTGTTTGAAAGTTGCATTGGTAACGCTGCACTTGGTGTTCATCGGTGTTCTCTTTGCTTTCGATAAGGATTTGATTGAGAAAACAAAGCAAGAACCTTGGTAATGTGCATTTCTTCTATGCTTAATTCAATTATTTCAATATCTGGTTGCTCAGGAGGACTGCATTGCATAGAAACAAGGTTGGAAATACAAGAATAAGGCCTGAATTGGATGCAGTGAAATTGATAGTTATAACTTGTTTGTTGTTTTTAATTTTATTGTCAGTAAAACTGAAGCTCCAGTTAAAAAATTTCCAAGCGTTTATGCACCACATTTATGGAAGAGCTTTTATGTCATTGCCTCCAACAATCATTTTAGATAAAATCGATTAGTCTTTCCTGAAGGGAAACATATTGGCAATGTAAAATATTGAACTAATGTATTTGCGGATATGTCCTATGGAACGGGAGTGGTGGGTCAAAACTACAGTTGATAAATGATAATACAGGCTTTTAATTTTTTGCTGTAATTTATCATTATAGAAAGTAAGTTCTGAATGTGGGTTATGCATGAATATTTTCCTTGTTAAAAGTGTTTAATATTTTGAACCTAAATTTGAGCAGATATAAACTATATCCCAAATCATTTGTTAAAGCCAAGGGTTGGCCATAATTCCTGTTAGTCTCAATATACACATAGGTTTGCAGTTAATCTCATCTTGCCTTTTAAAGGATGATAAAGAAATTACACATTAATCACAGCCAAATTAGGAGAAATATGTGATCAACATGATTGGTTTTTAGTAGTGTTGAATCATTACTGGAATTTTTTTATATTCGATGATTATTGTTTATTTAATGATGCCCGCTTTTGTTTGATGCAGGTACACAGCAATATATTTGTTATTATTTGTGGCTACACTGATTCAATACTTTTTGACATCCAATTCTTCTCCTGGGTACGTTATCAGCTATATATCCAGACTCTTCCACCAGAACTTTTGACTCTCTATTCTGTTACTTCTTGTCTAATTCAAGTTGTCTTTAAAGTGTAGTTATGTTCTTGATGCCATGAGGGAGGTTAATGAAAATGATGCCTTAATAAGGAGGACATCAATGATCTCAAAGTATGATACATTCCTTCTCATGTTGGTACATGAAAAGTTTATCCACACTTATTTTCTGAAGAATATTTTCTTTACTTATTATAATTACTGTCTGTTCTGCTATTCTGGTTTCAATGATCAAGCAAAGACAACAAGCTTCGAGCAAAAATGGCAGTGTTGTTATTACAGTGGAGAGAGATCAGCTCGGGAGAAGTCTTGTAGGGAATGATGCTTGGACAAAGCGAGTGATGGATATGTACCCTCCCGGTTCTTCTGTTAGGTAATAGAGCTTTAGTAAAGAAGAAATCAGAGAAGGCAAGAGGGTTTAGAAGGAAGAACTTTGGCCTCCTGCCTAATGAATTTTTTTTATGTAGAAAATTATTTTGGTGCTGTCAAATGTCTTCTGCCTAGCCATGATTGCATTTTTATATTATACTTCTCTTTTTTTTTTTTCCCTACCTCTTGTGCATGGTGATAAATAAACGGGTGAAATTGAATCATAGTCCTATAGTTTAATCATGTGAGTACTTAGATGGTCAACATGATAAACCTGAAATTAATTAATTGGGCTTTTACTGAAGCTACTTAAGAAGTGGTACTATGTTGGCAAAAAAGGTTATTTGAAATACTCATTTCTCTTATAGCTGATGAGTAGAGGACTTGTATTTGAGTAAATTGAACCCATGGAACTAGTGAGTTCCATTGATACTTTAGGACTATTTCGATTGGGTTGCTTTATTTGGTTGACTTCTGATATGGATTGATGAATCTGCAAATATTATGTGAAATGAGGTTTAGTAGCACAGATAATGGGATAAGAGACTACCTTAACTTAGTTGACAAGATTGAGCAATTTCTTGTGTGTAATATAGTTAATGATCTAAACACCCTTTTCTTTTTCCATGAGTATTGATGGCTTCTTCTTGATTGCTTTCTCTAAGGATCACTAAATCTAATGATTTGGTGGCCAATGAAGGCACTGAATTTTTGAACAAGATGCTTATTTGATTATTCTGTATCAAACTGCTAACTTATCAGAAGACATTCCCTATTTTTCATCAATAAAGCAATTTGGGATGAGATTGTACTGTCTATTCTCCTTACTGATTTCTTGGAAAGACTTATTTGATTTGTATTTGTTCTGTTATAGTGAAATGATGTTATTTTCTTGTGATTGTTAGTTTCTATATAATAATTCATGAAAGTTGAGCCTGTCTATGTTTATTTACTTCTTATTTATGTTGGATTGCAGATATGTGTTTGTAAGGAAAAATATTGGTCTTAAGTGACTAAGATTCCTCCAATGACCGTTTCTCTTTGTGTTTTCAGGACTTGGACTTGCTCCTATTGTAATGTTTTACAGGTAGGTAAATATGTATTTTTTCAAAAGTTTTTCATTGTTACTATTTTTGTAAAATGTTTCAGTTAATCTGTTAAGGCTTGCAGGATTGTTAGTTTACAGACTTTCTAAAATTTATCCTGATTAGAAAACTCAAATGGATACTTTCACAAATACTATACCTCTTTTGTTTGCCTACTATGTTTCTTTTATCTTCCTTTTGAAACCTCATTCCTCAATTGAAGAATATGAGCAGTAATAGTTGGGATAACAAGTTTTCTCCTTCTTCCTCCTTTTTTGCCATCATTTCTTGCCAGATGTTTTAATAATATGCTATTTTTGTCTATATAGAGGGAGGGGTATGCAGATGACCTCTTTTAGCTTATGATTGGAGGTTCTCCTTTTCTTTTCTGTTAAGTTTTGATGGGTGTTCATTACTAGTTATAGAATCATGAATGAGCCCAGAAATCCAGTATGACTGCCACAAGGCTGCGTTTTGGCTTAGAACTCTTTTCCTATATGAACCCTCACTTGTAAGAATGAACTGTTTAGATGACTTTTTTTGCACATAACAAAAGGCTTCGGTCTTTTATAGAATTTGAATAAATAGATTGCTTCGTTGAGCTGGACAAGAGTGTGTTTTGGTGAGAAATAGTGTCATGGGACCTCTTCAAAATTGTTCCTGGATGTTCTTTTCTATTATTTGCATAGCTTAGATCAACGTAGATGATCTAATGTTTCATTCAATGCAAGGATCACACCATCATGACTAACATCTGATCTTATTGTAAAATTTTCACAGCCGCCAAGGGCAAAGCACTGCCAGGATTGTGACAAATGTGTGCTTCAGTTTGATCATCACTGCGTTTGGCTAGGGACATGTGTAGGACAAGGAAACCACTGTCGGTTTTGGTACGTATACTCATCCTCCTCCTCCAGTATCATTTACAGATCATCTTGATACATAAATATATGTATAATATGTTTAGTTTTAGATTTTTATTTGTTTTCTCTTCAATAAATGAATCTCTTGTATTAGAATGACAAAGAAAGTTACATATAGAACAAAAGAAACTTGGACCCCACTGATCTGAAGAAATTTGTAGGGGAAACCGGCAACTGTGCTGATGCCAAATTCTTCATCATTTCCGGCATAGAATGTCTTCTTAAGATCTCTAGGCCTGTTTTAGTGGTAGTTTGTCATTCCGAAATATATTTGGCTATTCTTTTAATAGTATTAGAAAGTTTACTGATGAAATATTTCTTTGTTCATGTGTTAAGCTGATTACAAAAGTTCACTGTTAAAAGAGGCTATTTGGCGTTGTTGAGTCATTAGGTACATGACAAAAAGGAATATGAAATGTTTTGCACTTTTTTTTACTGTTTTTTCTATGAAAATGATTCACTTCGATCTTTTGGATTTTCTAAATTCTGAGAAAAGTTCGGAAAGAAATAAACTATTTATGTTCTCTATTTTCAAGATCAAGCTCTAAAATCTTAAATGAGCCAGCCAAGAAATTGTTTCTTTTTCTGATAATCGTAACTTGGTTAATCCCCTGAATATTTGAATTGTCTACAGAATTTTTTTTAATAGTGGCTTCCTTTCATGATCTTCAGAATTTGGTTCAGTTATGGTGATTATTATTAATAAGTACATGTCCATTTGATCAGGTGGTACATCTGTGAGGAGACAGCATTGTGCCTTTGGACAGGCGTTTTGTACATTACATACCTCAAATATAATATAAAAGAAGCATGGTATGTATCTGTTTGTTGTTTCATCATTTAACTTTTCCTCTGGAGATAAAAGGTTTTAGCATCTACTAAAGTTGTTGGACTTTCATGGCTATAATCTTTGATTGAAAATAACACCAGATCTTACGTGTCCCTCTTTCAGGTGGATAGATGTCATTATGATCTTGTTGTTGGCTACTTTATCAATATCCCTTATTTTCTTGCTGCTTCTCCTCCTATTTCATAGGCAAGTGCCATCTTCTCGTAGGATCAAAACTTTCTTTTTGGCATTCAACATTTTATGGCCGTATCATGTCATTGGATTTCACAGGACTGATGAGAATTTACTGGAAGAAAGGTGGCACAAAAAAGTATAATAAAGAAAATAAAAATGAGATTGAATGATGGTTTTACCAATTAGCACATAGCAAGCATTATCTGAAACTGATTTAAGAAAGACTTTGTCTGGAACATGGCATCCTTGAACAACCCTCCCTGAACCTTAGCTGTGCACAAAGATTTGTTTTTTGTTTAGTGTGTGTATATATAAATATATATATATATATATAAGCTTCACTTTGCAGAGGAAATATTTAACTTGTCATTTGTTTTTGAAACAGCTATCTGATTATGACTAATCAAACCACCTATGAACTTGTAAGACGGAGGCGAATTCCATATTTGAGGTCAGTTGTTTAGTCCCCCCAACCCCAAATCCTCTCAAATCCTTTCAGCCAGCTGCGTCATTGTATTAATTGATAATCAAAACACATTCATACTGATTTGTGTTATGCAGTTAATAGGTGCTCTGTTGCTGTTTGATACCTTGATATTTCTGTGAAGATTTGTTGTAATCTATGTGTGTTACGTCTACTCTATGTTATTAACGTTTTGTACTAATGGTCATTTGATGTGGTAAAACTCGAGTGCGTATGATATATGCCCTTACTTTCTGATTGGTCAAAAGAGAAGTTAGGATGCTGCTTTTCTTTGTTGGCAATTTACTTAGATCTATTTAATCAAAAACACCCCCATCATAAAAAATAAATTCCTATTTAGTAATTTGATGGTAAAAACTTGTGTGGATTTGCAGGGGGATTCCTGAAAGAGTATATCCCTTTAGTAAAGGTGTATGCAGAAACTTGTTTGAGTTCTGTTGTACAAGAGGCAGATCATACAAGATGGAGCCTTTGCCTACCACACAGGAACTTGAAGAGAAGTCGAGACCATATACTTGTAGTGATGTCTTGTCTTGTCGTTGTTGTTAATATAATATTACTCAGCGGTTCTTGTATTTGTAACATTTGAGGATATTTTGCTTCCTTTAGAATTATTATTCAGTTACACAGATTCGAGCCCTAACGTTTTTGATTGGCATTTGAACAACACTCACCTTTGGCCTTAAAGATAATTAATTCCTAGTTTTTTAAATTATGAGGCTTTTCTTCCTTGTCAATTCCTCATTTTCTTATTCTTGCTTATTTACCTTCCTCCGTCTCATCTCATTATATAAGGTATTAATTATCATTTTAAATTAAAAAATTTTAAATATAACTGTTCTATGTCATTCTTTTTTAATTACATCCCTTTTTTTTATATAATAAATGACTGATTATATCAATAAAGAGTAAGAATAGAAAAAAGAGATACATTGATAATTATAAAATATCTTATAAAATAAAGAAAATATCGTAAATTATTTATATTTCGGCAGTGGGAATACTAGTTTTAGGAGGCCAAGTGCCAACTACTTCGTTTGTTGATTAGCTTGAAGCATCCCTTTCCCTGGGGCCTTATAGATGCAGTCAGGTAGGAGAGTTCAAATCTTGTGCTCGTTTCTTCCTGTAAATTCTCAGAACCCAAAAGATGATCACAAAACAAATGGCGCGGTTTAGCTTAGATTCTCAACTTTTAATATGCACATCCGAATCTGATTCTATGACCGAAATCTTCACTTCTTCAGCTGGCAGGTAACATGCAAAAAAGACACAACTTGACAGGACTCAATTATGTATGGACGTCCTTGTGGAATCTGATCTATCTAGTTCTGCAAAACTTATTTCCTAGAAGAAAACATTGTTTACAAGTAATAACTTTCCTGAGAAATCTCATCTCAACTCTCCCTTCCCCGAAAGAAATCAAATTTCTGAGGAGCCATGTAAATTGGACTCAAATCTGTACAACGACATATACAAGTAACATCAATTTCGACCAGTTTTCCACTTTTTAATAGGGAAGAGGGTAACCTTTTTGGTAGGATTATTTGATCCAACATCTGTTGTTCGTAGCATATGTATGGTTGCTTGATGCTGCTGTTTGTATTCTTTATCCTCCAACAGTGGTTTCAGCTCAAAGCTTCCCCTTGTAAATCCTCTTGCAACCTGAAATATTATTACATATTGCAACCTCAAAAATAGGAAACTGAAGATGTCACTATTATCAAGTTTACCCAAAAAAATGCTAAATTTATTCAGACAGCTAACAGTTTTGTGTTCATTCAAGAATGTTCAAGCAAAGTGCATGCCTTTGAACCAGGCAAAATTCCTTAGTAAAACAGCCATATGAATAGAATCAGTAAACATTATGCCTAAAATAAGGGCCATGCATAAAAATTTCATGATGCAAAATCTTTAGTTCCTACAAACACTAGCAACTCGTTCAGTCCAGAAGAGCAGTAAGAAGATCTTCCAAAGTGGATATATAAAATGTCCACAAAATATGTCCGATGAATGGCCTACCTTTAGTAGAATCCAGACTTTAAGAGAGCTACTCAAGACAGCGAGCTTTGTCCTCTTTCCCGAGGTTAGATAATTACACATGTACCTATCAACTCTGAGAATAAAACTAGGCCATGAATTGGGATTCTCAGGATCAGGTCTCTGGTCCATCATTGACTGGTTAAGATAAACAAAGGTCAGAAAATTATATGCAAAGTATCATAAAACTGGCAAACAAAGTAGAACAACTAATATCATAACATTTCAATAGATAATGTAATGCAACCAGAAAATATTCAATGATTCAATAAATTAATTGTATGCCATGATATTTCAAGAATGAGCTCCAAGCATGCATGATTAGGGAAGTTTCTACATGGATGATACTTTGCTGAAAGTACCATATTCCATGATAATATGCAGACTACATCTATATCCACATCCCCATCTCCAATGAGAAACAGGGAAAAGCAAAAATAAAATAAAGTAAAAAATATATATATATTTATATGATAAGAATAAGAAGAGGTCTTACAAGTAACCGGCAGATTTCATGTTCAATTTTAGAGAATGAGGTCTCTAAAGCTTCCACTCTACCAGTTCCATGGCAGCATGTGCATGGTTCACTGATCATAAAGGTTACACTAGGTCTAACCTGCAAACATTAAATTAGTCTTATGGAAGTTAATTCAAATGATAAAATTGAAATTGATGTAAACATATCAAAATTTAACAAAGGGAAAGGCTAGGGACTTTTAAGGAGGGAAGTAACAGGAAATACAAGGGGAGATAAAGCAAGTAATCTCCAAGAGGGCTCACAAAATACTTTAATGATTTATATTAATATTGGGGCTCCCAGTATAAATTCCAAAAGCTCTGCAGGACTATCTGGATTTTTCATTATTTTGACTCCATTCAGTAATCAAACCTTTACAATGTCGAGCACAAAAAAACAGGTGTTCAGAAGAAGTAAAAATACCCTCTTTCTTGTGATTTCCATAAGTCCGTGTCTTGACAATTCAGAAACTTTAACCATTGATCTATCTCTCTCAACAGCCTTCTTAACTTCTTCATATACCAATCTTTTATTTGCTGCAAGACACAAGTACAGCATTTTCATATATTCACACAAAGTTTAAAGCAAAAGAAGACAGGAAAAGACATTTGCACTAAGGATATAGCCACAATGCACTCCCTATCCCTGATAGTTGTATAATTTTGCACCACAGCAAAGAAAGAATAGCAATGGAGAAAGATCTAAATATCCATTTCCATTGGATGTTTCAAGTAGGTAGATGACAATTTCAATAGTTAAACACAAGTTCAGGTAAATCTTATCAATCAATGAATTGGATGAATCCATCTAGTGGTCAAAGATGATAACCACCATCTTTTCTCCCTGTCATGAGCTACAATCACAATTAAGTCCTTATGCTGTGTCCACAATTACAAAGACCCCCCTTCATACTAAAATAACTTATCTTTGTGTTGCATATCATGATTATATGAAGAACTTCAGAGAGCTATCCTAGTCAAAAACTAAATTTACTAACATATTTGTTACAGTTAACTAAATTGAGCTAATAGGAATAGTTGACCAGGACGGTTATTAGTCAACAAACCAAGCCAAGATTCTTGAAAATGCAGTATCTGAAAAGTGGGCAGGGTAACTTTACCCTTCCACTGATTATTAAATGTTTCTAATAATAACCAAGAATAGCAATAAAGTTATCCAAGAGAGTCTGACAACGTTTTGTTGAACAGCTAGCCCATCTAAGGAAACAACACCTCTACAGTGTGATATGCATAACAGCCACTTTTCTTTACATTTTTATGGTCTAACACATGCAGTGTGTCTCCTACAAACACCAAAAAAGAAATGGAGTCTTAGTAAAGAATATGGGTCAAAAAATGGTTTCTCAGTTAGACCTTTCAAGTTACTTACTGCAGGAGAATTCTAGATTTCTCCTCAAAAGTAGCTTGACAACCTTAGTGCAGTGTATAGGGTGACATGTAATGTACACATAAAGGGATAAGAGAGGAAGGAAATTTAGAGAACTTACAGTCATCAAGCATATCAATGAAATCTACCACAATAATGCCACCAATATCTCGAAGCCGTAGTTCCCTAGCAATCTGAAGGTAAAATACATCAGTAGCATATTGACAACCCACAGTTCTGAAACTATTTTAGGCATTGGACTCCAGAAAGCAGGAAGGGAACTATATAATAGCTAGTGATCACTAAGAACAGTCCAAAGACAGGCTCAATACTCAAAATATCACAACATACATTTTAATGGTGCTGAAGTGATTAGCAATTGTTGGCGTTAAATGAGGTGAAAAGATTTAGGAAAAAACTGAATTACTAGATTAAAAAATTTACCCACCCAGCTACAAATTTGAAATTATATCATCTACAGGAATTATTTAGTTTGAGGTACATAGACATTATTTTATTCATGAATCTCCAAGTACTCATGATTCGCCAAGTCCAAAAAATATAATCCATCAAAATAAATAAATAAATAAAACCACAGAAATATATAAAAGACAAATAAATAAAGATCTTTTCTAGTTCTTCACATATATTCAGGAAAATTCATTGCAAAAGTTGCATGAAACTTTTCACAGATTCAAACTGATCCCTCATTGAAAATTCTATCATGTAACTCTTTTCTGTTGGAAAAAAGTTATGGTCTAACTGCCGCCTTTCCCTGTGTTGTAAAGTAATCTGCCAGAGCAGAGAAAACAATTTCTACAAGCAAGAGGCAAAAATGTGGACTAAAAAGCATAAAAATAAAGTTTGATTTTCTGAAAACAAATTCTATAATTATGAGCCTATGAGAAGTTGAACTACTCCAATTCAGCTACACTGATGGTCAGATTGGATGAACATCATATACATATAGATGTATGGAAACAGAAAAGTTAGGAAAGGGAAAAATGTAAGCATCCCTTTCTAAGATACAGGACAAGCAAACATAGAAATAAGAAAAGAGAGTACAGATATTGAATTTGTAGTACCTGCTTGGCAGCTGTGAGGTTCACATCAAGAATAGCTTTTTCTTGTGAAGTCCCTTGTCCCAGCATGCAATGCCCGCCATTCACATCAATGGACACTAAGGCCTCAGTTTGTTCAATCACCAGATAACCTCCATTAGCAAGTGGAACCCTGAATTTATTACCATAAACTGGAATTAGATCAAGATTTAGTCTCAGGATAATACATGTTCAAGGAATAGCAGTTTGATATTTAGAACAAAAGGCCCAAAAATATCAAGAAGTATATAATCATGTGCATATTCATCAGAGTTAGATATGAACGGCAACCCAGAAAGGCAAAAGAAAAATCTTGCATTGGCAGCCAGAAGACTTCACCTTTAGTTGGATAATTAAATAGGAACAGGACCATTTCACTCCAGAAGGACGATCCTTGAAAGAAAGAAGAAACCAAACAAAGAAGGGGCTAAATAAATAAGTTTAAAGTAAGCAAGCTACTTCAACACCCGATATTGAAGAAGGTAGTAGACCTCAACTTAACTTCACAGACACTGTACTTTTTCTTGGTCAATGCTCAGTTTTCCAGCTGCAACATATTCGAAAGGTGGTTTTTTGCAACACAGTTTCAAATTCCACATAGTTTAATGCACATAGAAGCAAAATCTGTAAATATAGTCCTGATTTCCCTGGAAAACTTTATCCAGTCTTTTACTCTACTTGTAAACAACAGTATTTGGTCCATAACAAATGTATAAATTTTAAATCCACACCATGAGCTCCTTTAGTATTATAGTTCGTTTTCATGGATTCTGTAGAAAGAAAACAAAAAGGAAAAGAATCATTTTAACAATTTTATAATTTTAGTCATTTAATTGCAAAATTTTGCCTCAGTCATTTGTGACATTTCATATCATACAGTCTGTACTGGTCCCCAAAAAAATATAAATTGATACACCTGCAAATCAATCCTTCGCAGAACTTACTATGATGCAGTTAATGAAAGCAGTAAAAACCAAAACAAACTCTCTCTCACCTTTTGCTAAGGATGTTATCTATCTCTTCCTCAATTTTATATTCGTCAAAAAGGGGAGTACTTTCACTGTATAACTCGACTCTATCACAAAGATTTGGAGCAATTTCCTGGAGATAGTTTGTAGCCTGCATCATGTAAATAGCAATTGTCAACAACCGTGATCAGAATATAACAGAGGATTACATGTGATTGTTCACATCATTATAACTACATTAGCAAACAAATAACTGTCCTTGGGGCCAAGCAAACTCCAGTCAATTAATAACTTCTCCAAGAAGTTATAAATAAAAATTGTAGCTCCAAGAAGTTATAAATAAAAATTGTAGCTACATAATGAATACAATGAAAATGTACAAGCATAAGAATCTAAATCTAATTTCTTCTTTTCTTGTATGGACTGATTGAAGATTTTCCAATCCTTAGTCTTGAATCTCCATAGTAACCTCCTAGTGCCAAATACGAGAACCCTGATCCAATCTAGAAATTTTGAAACCTCGAATTAAATTAAATTTGTATTACACTATTTTAAACAATTCATTATTGAATCAGGTAGTATAATATCACTTCATTTCTTATGAGGGTATTCGTAATTTATCTCTATTTCCCAGGTTTGTCCATATACCTTTTAAGTCCTTAGGACCTAGCAGGTCCTAACTTTTGAATCAGATTTAGTTATGGTGTAAGTTCATACCTCGTGATAAGTCCTTGGAGAATCTACTATCATGCTTTCAACCTGCAAGATTAACGAAAGAGATTAAAAGTGCATGATTGTACCAGCTATGAAGTCCGTGCAAGTGAGCTACAAGATAATGCACTTGCAACTGACCTTCTCATTAAAGTAATCCTGAACAACAGAGAGTGTTTGACCCATTGCCCTGTGCAACAAAACAGGAATTGCTCCATCTACACCTTCATCTGCAGCGAGGGCGGCAGATTTGGCATGTTCCATTATGCTTTTCCAGGTGGAAAGCAGCCCCTCCAAATCCTTTTTTAGCTCCTCCAATGAATGGCTAGCAGCAACTGTCCTCACAGTAAGACCAAACCCAGGAGGTTGCAACCTTTTTGCTATGACTCTCAACCTAGTACGCTCAACACCAGAAATTTTCTTCGAAATTCCTATTGTAGTGCATTGAGAAATCAAAACCTGCAGCCAATCATATCATATACACCTGGTAAATTAAATATTAAGTGACATAGATCTTTCAGCTCGGATATAAGATCAGGGAAAATTTTCACATACCCAGAATCTACTCCTAAGTTTCGGATAAGCAGTTAGTGTAGGGCCTTTTGTTCCCAATCCTTCTTTGACAACTTGTACAATGATTTTTGTGAACTTCTGAACATGAGCCCACTTTCTATCACCTCTGCCATCTTTAACTTGATCATCAATAGTTGGACCCAGTGTATCAGAACTATTCCCACCTGAATGTACAGAATACCTCTCAGAATCAATTTCAGCCTCATGACCAGCTATACTACCATTATAGTTTTCCTTGAGTATTTGTGCTATATCAAAACTGTCACCATTTCCATGCTCTCCAAGATCATCATCCACGTAGTCTTCTGAATCATCATCCATTCCATCATCATGTACATCATCAGTTTCTTCAATTTCATCCGAAATGGTTTTATTGCTAGAACCATCTGTATTTTCTCCAACTTTTCCAAAGACTGATCCATTCCCATCTTTTCCCTTGGAATCATTGCAGAATGGAGGGAATACAAAAGGTTCCCTGTTGGGCCTTATATCCATAAGAGAGGGTCTAGGACCACCAATATTTACAAATGCACCACCCATTTGAGGAACCAATTTTGTAACTAGTCCTAAATATATACTATCACACTGGACATTATTTTTTACAGGTTCCAGCAACAACTCAACCAAATTTCCATTTTCCAACACAGCAATCCTTTGCATGGTGCATATGGAGGAATTGATTAATATTTTTGTCTTAACCGTGTCCTTATCAGACATCATAATATTTTCATCATGAGGCAAAAGATTTTCTGCGATTGGTTGGTATTCATCTTGATCATGGTAATTTTCTGTATCTTTCACGGACTGGTCACTTGTAGAGACAACATTAACATCTGAACTAGAAGACCTAGCAGATAAGTGGACTAGCCATGGCTCTTCGACAGGGTGGCCTTGCTGAAGAAAAGTTCCATGAGAAATAGAGCTCTCATTTGATACACTGGCTGTAACCTTACAATCAGAATATGGATTGGTGGATTGAGACAAGATCTCTGACCCTAGAATATCAAGATTAAGGCACTCTTCCAGATCAATTTCATCTGTTAGAATACCAGTAGAATCTGAATCCACAAAATGATCAGAAAGTTGGGAAGGCTGAAACAACCAAGGTTCCTCTACAATCTCATTTTCAACTGAAAAAAATTCGCCCGAATCCAAATGCTTTGTAGCTATATTGTTAATTGCCTCACAGAAAAAGTTATGATTACCTGCTGTGGGCTTCAAGATGGAAGAAACACTTCTCAAACTATTCACCATCATGTAATTATCTGTCAAAGCACTGGAAGCATTTGAGTGTTCAGCAACATAGTAATCCACAGTTAAATTTATTTAGAAAGATATTCCTGTAAATAGTACCTCTAACTGGAAAAGGATGAGGAGACCACCAGTTTTCTTGCACACATGACGTACGAGTTTGGGATTTTCTTGCACAAGACAGACTCCTTGATCTCCTCATTAAAACTTTTCTGAATCTTTTCTTAGGTGAATGCACTAACATAGAGCACTCAAAAAATGCAGGTTTCCAATGGATGTCACGCGAAGCTTGCATCTCTCCCTTCATGAAACAATTACAAAGATGGTGACCATCACCTGATATCTACAATAACCAAGAAAATGAATCTGCAAACAATTACTAATTGAATATTGTCAATGAGAAAAGTTCTTTCCTAGTTTTTTCTATCAGACTAGGAAAGAACAGATAGAGAAGAATTGTCATTTCCAGCCAATGGTAATTGCACATAAAAAAGATTCTGATATAATCATACTTCTGCTACCAATTTGGTTTGTCTGATTTTTTGGTTCATTTGTTAGGCAGGCCTAAGATTACTGTTTGTCTTGGTTATTGATCATGCCACAGAATAAATAAAGATACCTGTTTTGTGCTATAAAATCCACTGTGTTCAGCAGGAAACAAGATTATAACCATCTTGAAATATGAATTTCAGCAGCATGTGCTGAAGCAACTTCTCTGAACCCAGATTAGTCAAATGACACTTTAGTAAGTCAGCCTCTTGAGGAATCATAATGTGCTGTGTCAATTATCCATCGGGTAAGTACTTGATTTCTGAAAATTCAAGAAGAAAAGGATATTAAAACAAAGACAGAAAAAGGCTGAAAATGAACTTAATAGAAATTTAGGTAGTTAATCTAGCTGAGCTACAGGGATTCAATACACTTTTCCAATAGACCAGCTCTCGAAATAAATGATCCTCTCCAAAATATGCATCACCATTTACCCCTTAATTGCTTGGAAGCAATAGAACCCAACCCATAGGAAAGATGACTATCAACTTATCAGGAAAATTTCCAGCAAACAATTGCTTTCAACATTACAAACAATAATAATAATAAAAGGGGTTTTTTTTTTTTTTTTTGCTCTATACAAGACAGGCTTAATAAAGACCACCATCATTCTATTTCCACCATGTGCAATGAAAAAGCTTTCTTTTGCCCACACCAAAAAAAAAAAAAAACGTAAAAAAACCATAAATTTGCTTCAATAAACACAAAAATACGCCGAAGACATGGAACACAGCATACACAGCAACCCAAAAGCAAAACCAAATGAAAGTCCAGAAATCTCAACAGCATTCAGTTATTCTTTCAAACCCAGAAAACAACATAAACAAAGCAACACCAGTGACGAAGGCAAGATAATACAGATATCGTCTTGCAATGGAACAATAAGAAATTGAAGCCAGAATCAGTACCTCAAAAATTCAGGCAGAAAAGAGTTCAATAGAGACAAAGACTGGATAAAGAGAAGCAGCAACGGTCCTGGGAGATATGGCAATGTCCAGTAACACTATCTATGCTAAGTTTGTAGTGACGATGGCACGCGGGGTTCGGCTAGGATAAGGAGAATAGGGGACACGGGGACAACTTCGTCTTTTGCCGCGCACACTGGACTGTGACAAACAGGGTTTTATCTTTTATGTTAAACGAATGAAAAATTCATTTCTAAAAACTTCTGTATTGGTGGGTAAACTGTTTACAAGCGTAGGAATTTATTCTGTGTATACTTTTGTTAAAATTAAAAAATTGTTCGTGTACGTGAAATCTAAAGGTCCTGGGGTTTGAGACTGAGCTCTTTTTATAATTTGTGATCTTTCGTCTTGCATCAAGCAGAATAGTTGAGAGATAAGTATCAAAAATCACTTCTAAATAAAAATTAGAAAAGCATTAGAGGCTTTAATTTTTTTTTTTTCATAAAAAGGTTTTTTCTTTTTGTCAATTTTAGATTGAATGTTATTTGATTACTGTTTTTTTTTTTTTTTTTTTTTTTTGACACGTTAGGTCTAATAAATATTGTGTTCAGATTAATTATTGAAAAACTTCCCAAAGGATGAATTAGAATTGAAATATTACTGAAACTAAATGCAGACTCCAACTTCTTGGAAGCAAAAAGTGGAAAATCAAATAACTTGATACTTTGGAAATGCTTATTGTACAGACTGCAGATATTTCTTTAAACTATACAAAATCTAATTTTGTACAGCTTTCTCCATTTTTGTTGAAGAGAATAGGAAAAATAACGAAAAGCCATACTAGAAATATAAAGGAGTATATTAAAATCTGTTTGGCTTAACTTTTTCAATTCTAAATAACTGTTCTTTTTAAGAGAATGACAAGTTCCCTTACATTACTATCTTTTGATTTTTTACACATTCATTTGTTATTTTGAAAAAGAACTATTTTATGTTTTTGATAACTTTTTTTATTTGTTAGTTCTGACAGTGCAGAAGCCTGTAAACTACTAACAAGATTTGCAAACAGCATTTTCCAGTAGTGTAAATTCTTGAACTGCTAATACAAATATATTATAACCGAAGACTGTAATCAAAATAGGATGTGACTTGTGATATATTTCAATACTCCAAAACTAACAGTAGAGAGTTGTGATTTTTTTTTTAATAGCATGATATGAATATATATATATATATATATATAAAACTAATAATATAGGAGAAAATGTAGTATATGATTTACTAGTTGTTTTTATGATTTGTGATATTTCAGAGCTTCGAAACGAGCTGCAAGAGAGTCGTAATCTGGTAGTTTGGGATGAACACGAGGCGCCAGTGGTGCAGGTCTATTAGGAGGAGGTTCTTTTGATGGTAAACTTTCCGTCTCACCAGTATCATCATCGCAATCTGACTCGTCAAATTTGATATCTGAATGACTAGATGGAGTGTTGCAGCTGTGCCTCCTATGGATCTTTCTGATGACATCTGTTTCGGCCGGTTGATTGGGGGGTAAGCCGAAGCGATTTGGGGGTTGTTCCACCTCCATTTCTTCATCGCAGTCTGATTCATCGAACTTGATGCATGACTGTGTAGAGTAAGTGTTATAGCTATGTCTTCTATAAAGCTTTTGGAGGTCCACATTGTTAGGATCATTGCTTGAATGATGTGAATTTCCGGGGCTAACTTGTTTTCTATTCTTCTGGGGATTAACATCATTGATGGTTGCACTATTCCAGCTATTGTTGGCACTAGATGATGTATGCTGCTCTTTACTGGCCAGATAGGCAGCAACTTCTGCTGCAGCAATTGCTTTCTTTGCAGACTCGGCAGCAGCCTCAGCAGCTGATGCTGAGTCTTCAAATCTCATTCTATTGCTTTCTCCATTACTATGAAACCTGTTTCACATATACAGTGGTTGTGAGAAAATATGATAACAAATCGCATCAAAGTATTACTAAAAGGAATTTTTCTTCTCAAGAAAATGTTAATTTGAGAGAATTTCACATAATGATGTGGCAGATACATGTGTTCAACCAACTGGCCTCATGGAAGTAAAAACAAACTAACTGGCTTTACCAAGGAAATTTTCTTGAAGGATGCTGACAAACTTCTGATTGAGTAAACTTTAAGAGTATCAAGGCATTTGAAGCTTACTTGCTGGTCTGTTTATTTTGTTCTGCATCTTGATTTTGTATTGGCTTAATCGGTAAGCTGGCAGCACTTACAAAAGCAGCCGGTCCTTCCTGATTGTAAGTACATCAACAATTAGGACGGGAAAGAAAGAAACTGCATGAAAATGCTTAGAGATGATAAAAAGATGAAGAAAACTTGCTATTCGCTCCTCTGGAGGCTTGAGAAGCTCCATTTCAGATTCTTTTGTATCCCATTCCACCTGGTATTCCTTTGCTATTTCTTTCAAGACCTTTAGTTTTACTTCACCAGATGGTGTTCTGACAGAGAGCTTATCAATAAGCTGGAAAAGAAAGCAAGAAAGTCAATTGTTGAGGTTGAGGAAAGGATGCCAGAGGAGGAAATTTTGTTCATTGAAGCCAACGAATGCATTTTAAGACATGACAAGGACAGAAAAAGGGAACTAATAGTTCTAAATTGGCTACAACTCTGCACAGAGTATCCGACAGTTAGACAGTAAACTTCAAACAAATCATGATACCATGCGATTCACTCCAGCATTGGGACGCAGATCAGTAGCAGCAGAAACAAAATCTTTGCCATACTTCTTTGTGAATACATCTCGGATTGACAATAGTTCTGGAATATCTGAGCAACGAGGGGCTGCAAATATCAGGCTTGATATGCCTTCTTTTAGATCTGCAGGGCAGTCCCTGTAACAGAAACGCCCATGTATATCTTATCTTGATGATGCTTGATGTAAATAATGAAGAGAAATAGATTGTACTGCACACCACCTTTGCTTTGCAATAATTGGCAGTCTAGCCACAATTAGTTCACAGAAGAGCTCAAGAAACTCATTTGCAGCCATAAAGTTCTGCTCTCTTATTACATGTTCAACCTACATCGCAAGAAAAAGAACAGGTTTTGCTTAGATACATATACTATAATGATAACATCTTCAGAAGACAGTGAGCAGCCTTCTAAAGGTGCCGTTAAGGTGACAAAAATAAGCAAAGCATTCTAAAATCATTCTAGAGCTGACTCAGATCTTGCAGAGGATTAATTACAAAATAGAAAAACCAGCGCCACAGTCAGCATTTTCAGTTGATACAGGATTATGTGTTCATTGAGCTACAGTGATTACCACCCTGCCAACCCACAGCTTATCTTTCTCAGAAAACCTAAATGACCAGACCCAACGTGATGACACTCATAACGGTATTTGTCAGTATCACCAACAAAAAAATTCATCCCAAGAAATATTTGTCACCTTATCTTTTGTAACTACAAAAACACTTAAGTCCATTGTTAAATGGTCAACAGGCAGAATCCCAACCTCAAAAGCATGAAGATACTATCTTTTCTAGATATCACTTCGAAG
>JAWZTD010000002.1:4178373-4190210 GCA_035221335.1 Echites panduratus | reverse complement strand
GACATTTGATTTGCAACATAGAATTGAACTGCAAACTCCATACATCAGCACATTGCAGTACCGGCACATGTGAATTAGATTCATGAAGAATGTATAGAAGGGATTTTTAGAATTGAAGACCTTCTATACATTCTTTTCATGCTGTCTTCCATTTTGAAGACCTAAGGGGTACAACCACCTACTTTTCACCGTGTTCTTTGGTTTTTCTTGGTGGATTATTTCTTTTCGGCAAAGTGTTTTGCTTTTTCGTGGAATTTGTTACATAATGGAAATTCTTGTATGGAACCAATGTAATATGATTTGGTTGCTGATAATTCAATTGAAAAGAAAATGAAGTAGAATTTGAAGGGTGCATTTTCTGGGTTTGAGTTTTCAAGAAAAAAAGGTTTGCCTTTTCGTGTTTTGCATGTCTATTTTGATTAGAGACATTGATTTTTCATCAGTGGGGTTAAGTGGGGTTGATAAGAAAGAAAATTTTGTGCAGTGGTTAGAATCTTTAATGGAGTTTTGAATGGAAAGATTAAAGTTTCCAGTGGAATTTTGCAGGTATTATCGGATTCAAGTGTAAGTCAATGGCGACAATTAAGCAATCGGCTGCAGTGGCTTCCGGAATTGCTGATAAACAATGTCACAGAAGAGGGATTAAGCAGGTCATTCTAGTTAGAACTGCCAAGGGGAATTGCTATCCTGGTGCTCTTGGAGCAAGTTATAGAAAAGGCTTCAGATTCAACAATGCTGTTAAGAATTGTGGACTTTGTAGCGATCAGCTTGATTCAGAACTTGAGTTGAGTGCTTCTGGCGTCGATGAAAGGTTTTCAGTAACTAGAGAGAAGCTTATAAATGGAGCAAATGAAGGAGTAAGGTAAGACTCCAAAATTATCTATTGTTACCAATTTTCCCCTTAGTATTTTTCTGCTGACTAAAAGCGTGCCTGCATTGTATGTGAAGTGTAATATCAGTTTGGAGAGTTCTTTCAGAAATGATCCTGCCTTTTTGTTCTGATGTACTTTCTATTCTCCAAGATTGTCCCTTGGCTTAAAACAGCATTTTAAACTGAAAGTAAATACTGGAATAAAATTGTTTCTGTCATTCATTTGTGCTTGTAGTCTATTAAAACTTTGAAGCTTTACTTAACAAGATAATACAACATCCTGAATGATGGTTTTCAGTGCACTGGGAGGAGTCTCCTCTGAGAAGGCACAGGCACCAAGTGTTCCAATGGAACTTATGATGCTTTCAATTCCGGCTATTATGGGACAAGCTATTGAACCCTTGTCACAACTCATGGAAACTGCTTATATTGGAAGGATAGGTAAGTCATATTGATGTGCCATCGCAGTGCTAAGTTTCTAGAAATAATATCAGATCTCTATTCTTTACATTGCCAAGGTGAAACTGTCTGTCATTTTAACAAGGAAAGCAAATCATACTCATTCATGTACTGGTTATGTCACTAAGGGCACAATGTTATCCACAAGATGGGATTGGAGATCACATTACATCTTATTGGAAGGTCTTATACATCTTCATTATTTTTTAGAGCAGTCTTTGTGATGACACTTAGGTTGTTTTAGTTATGCTTAGAAGAAGCTTGTCATTTTGATTGCCCAGGGTGTAAGGACTAGCAATTTTCTTCTTGTTTATCAATAAGATATGCAATAAGAATTGACTCTCTATTTGCCTGTCAACCTGCTGGTTATGTCAATTAATTTTTATTTTTCTTGATTCATTCTTCTCTCTACTACATCCTCTTAGATTTTCCTGAGATAGACGTGCATTGTACCAAGATATTCTAATTTTTGGCTTCTATTATTTTACTGCAAGTTTAGACTGCTCTATGATATTTGAAGTTCTTTACCCGGTTCTGGTTCTTCAACTGACAAGACGTTCATGAAGGTGCACTGGAGTTGGCATCTGCTGGAATTTCAATATCTATATTTAATATCTTATCCAAGGTGTTCAACATTCCTCTCCTTAGCGTGGCTACGTCATTTGTTGCTGAAGATATTTCCCGGCATGCAGAGAAGATATCTGATACAGGTTAACTTGCACGGTTGCCTCAGTCCTTGGCATGAAAAAATGAACTTGTTCAAGTATTAATGAACATTTTTTAATAAAACAGATGAAAGACTGATACTTCCCTCAGTTTCAACTGCTCTGGTATTGTCGATTGGACTTGGTCTATCTGAAGCTGTAGCAATGTATTTTGGATCCGGGGTCTTTCTCAATATGATGGGCATACCATTGGTAGGTACTATACATCTTTTATTAACTGAAGTATTCCCACTTATAAATGCTATGATTTTACCCTCTGATATTGGCATTACTTTTATAGTCAGTCATAATGATACTCATTCAAGGATCTTTGTGGAAACTTACTCTCGTAACAGGCTTCTCCTATGCGGGCTCCTGCAGAACGTTTCCTTAAACTGAGATCATTTGGTGCTCCTGCGGTGGTTCTTTATCTAGCCATCATGGGAATCTTCCGTGGTTTTAAGGACACCAGGACTTCTGTATTATGTTTAGGCAAGACTTATTTTGTACACTATTTTACTTTACCTTTTATCAGATTCTTCTGCATGGTGTGAGGGCTTGCAAAAGTGGCTTTTCTTGTCACCATATTGCCAGTGCCTTGACACATGAAGTACTTTGGCTTTTAGTGTCATGAAAACATCTCTCATCCCAGAATCTGCTCTGAGTGTAAATTGGAATAGAACTTGTTTTTTGCTGTTAAAAGCATAACTTTTTGTTTTCGTTTTTAGTTTGTTTTTCTGAGGAAAAATTCAAGTATTTTAGTTGTAAACTTCAACTTGCACATCTATGAGGCAGAGTTCTGGATCCTTCTCTTTTGAACCAGTGGATTGTTCATGATATGCTGGAATATGAAGCACACATATTTTAGAATTCTTTATTTATGAATTGATGAGTTGAGTTACCTTTCCGAATCTTCATGAGATCATATTCTAAGGGATTAGAACCAGGGAGCTTTCCCTGTTGACTTGCATCTGTATTCAGTACTATGGGAATTGGTCAATAAGATGATTTAGTTTTTTTTTTTCCTGAATACACATGGCATCAAGAATCTAATTTTTTTCTTCTACATATTGAGTTTATTTGCTTTGTGGTTATTGATATACCCTAGAAACCTTGAATTATCAGACTTGGACCCTAGAAACCTTGAATTATCTTTTACTCTTTACTGATCAATAAAAGGGATCTGCAGGAGTTGGGAATTTAGCTGCTGTATTCTTCTTTCCTGTGTTGATTTATGTTTGTGGATTAGGTGTAACTGGAGCGGCCATTTCAACTGTTGCATCTCAGTAGGTTTTCTCACTATTCTGGTTCCTGCTGATATATTATAATGCAATGGAAGATTATCTTCTACAGAAACAATGACATATTGGTATCCTGTATTTCAAAATTCCAGATATATTGTGACTCTTTTGATGCTATGGTACCTAAATAAGAAAACCGCTTTGGTGCTGCCGGACATGAAAAGTTTGCAGTTTGGAGAGTACTTAAAATCTGGTTTGTCATCATCTTTCTGATTCTTGTTCAGAATTTTTCCCCTACTTAAGTATTCAGATATAACATTGCTCTCATGGTTCTATCTACCTTTTCATAATGCTCCAAGCAACGATAATCCTGTGTCAACAAAACTGATGTGTTGGAATTAATAGCAACAAGTTCGTTCACCTTTCACTTATCTGTGTGATTGGGTTTTCTTTTAATGCCTAGTCAAACTGATAGGGTTCTAATAGTTGTCCAGGAATTCCTCTTTTGACACTTTGAAGCTCTCCCTTGATAGGATAAAATAATAACTAAACGACCTTACAAGGAAGAATTTTTTATGAAATGTATAGGATTTTTATTTTATTTTTATTGGGGGAGGAAAGGTAGCTTTTCTGAAGAAGGTTTCCTTTTGGTTTAGGAGGTTTCCTTCTTGGCAGAACTCTTGCAGCTGTCTTGACTGTGACTTTAAGCACATCCATGGCTGCTCGTCAAGGGGCTCTGCCCATGGCTGCTCATCAAATATGCTTGCAGGTGTGGTTGTCTGCATCTCTTCTTGTAGATGCCCAAGCTGCAGCTGGACAGGTAAGCATTTGCATTTTAAGGAGAAAAGTTTCTTCTCCATCACTGTATAAAGAAATTAAGAGGAATTAGTGTTCTAAATGTAAAACTGCCAGTCTGCTCTACTGTTAACAGTCAGGGAAACTTAAAGCATTTTAATATATGAACCTAAACCTGGACTACATTTTGGAATTCCATATGAACTTGCTTGTTTATATTGCTTCTGTTCCAGTTTATTTGATTAAATCTACCTTTAACATCAAAGAAGCCCTCTTTTCATTTTTTCTCCTTGAAGGCACTTATTGCAAGTTCGTTTGCAAAAAGAGACTATACCAGAGTGAAAGAAACTGCCTATTTTGCTCTGAAGGTGAATAATTCTGGTTTCAGTTTCTCTCATTCCTCTGCCAAATGGTGTTTTATCTCCTATTTGATTCATATATCAATTATATTACTATTTTATTTCATTACAGCAAAATTCATACTGGCATATGCATATCTTAATGATGTATATTTATTGTCCTAGGCGGGACTGTGTACTGGAATTTGCTTAGCAATTATATTGTCCTTGGGGTTTCCTTCAATGGCCAAGTTGTTCACTACAGATCCACAGGTTTTGGATCTTGTTATGCCTGGAGTACTGGTATGTTAATGATCCTGTTTTTAAAGGTTCAAGTCTTCTTTTTACGCCGTCTAATCATTTGAATCTGAAATCACAGTTTGTAGGTGCCAGTCAACCTATCAATGGTTTAGCTTATATATTTGATGGGTTGCACTATGGTGTATCAGATTTCCCATTTGCAGCCATCTCCATGGTAAGCACCCTATCCAAGGCATGTTATAAACTATTTCCGTTATATATTCGCTCATTTATTTTCATTTACGAACTCCAATGATTTCCAGATGACAGTGGGGGTAATATCTTGCGCATTTCTGCTCTATGTTCCTCCAATAATTGGTCTTTCTGGAGTATGGTCCGGTTTGACTATTTTCATGGGGTTGAGAATTGTGGCTGGATATATGAGGTAGGCTGGATTAAGTTCTAACAATTATTTCCAAAGAGCTTTTATTGTTCCAATATCTTCCCATCTGAAGTTTCCAAATCAAGTTGCATGCAGGAAACTTGTAATGGGGAATCAGAGTCATTTCTTGTTGGCCTCTTTGGCTCTTTTCGACATTTCACAGCCCCTTTTAATTTGATGTTGACTTCTATAATGCGACAAAATATTCACCTTGATATCTTATTCTTTGGAGTATCACTTGATCTGACCATTGAATGCTCCCATATTACTTTTTTTTTAATTAAAGGAATAAATTCATTTCTTGATGCTCATGGTATGCATTCTACCTTCTCAGATTCTCATCAAGGGATGGCCCTTGGTTTTTCTTACAGCAAGTCAAGGAACCACAGGCTCGTGATATGGAAGTGTTCATATAAACAAGAAGAATATAGAGACAGATTTGAACCAAAGACAGGAAACAGCCTGCTTCGGTGGCTTGCTGATATCACTTAGCATAACATCAGGAAAATTAGAAAGAAATAAAAATAGTTCAGAAGTCAGGGAGTAGATAAAAGATTCCTTCGTTTTCTCTTTGCACCCTCTGCAATAATCTTAACTAGCAACAAGTTTATATCTGTTGTAATACATTTGTATATATATATATATATATATTTATATATATAAGAGAAGAGTTTTTATGAGAAATGTCTAGTCATTTGCTTAAAACAGAAACGCTCCAGAAGTATCCATATTACTTACAGTGCATTGCTAAGATCACATTCTTTTTCATTCAGGAAGGGATGAAACATAAGGGGGGAAAAAAGGATGATAACATGCTCGTCTTCTTGTCTTAAGATGGACTGGGTCATGGTTGCAGCATCGTGGATCCTTTAGTTTCACAGCTTTGATCAAGAACTCCAAGTCCTGATTTATGCAGCAGCATTCTGATTAAGGTTGAGCCTAATAATGTAGGGAAAAATGACAGAACCACAGTAAAGATGACTCCCAATCTTAATGCCACTAGAAATGAAGGACAAACTTTTATCATAGTAATGTTCTGTAGGTTTCCCTTCCAAATCAACAGCCAGAGCACCCCCATTTTTCTCCAAATGCGGTCTCCCCACATACTTCTCCATGATGGCCATAATCTTTCTTAGGAATGGATACTTTTGTGTTAATTTCGAAATATATGTCGCTTCCTGTTAGTTTTGAAATCATGAAAGAAAATGGGTATAGAGAATAAACAAGCAAATGGAGAAACACCAAAAATATACATGATCATAAATCAAAGAAATTGATTTCTTTTTTCTTTTACCGTGAGCAAGGCAATCCAGTACTGTCCTTCTCCATCATACCTAATATTATCAGGCATTCCTGGCAAATTTTCAACAAACATGTCCACGGATCCTTTTCTGTCACCTTTTATGTAATACTTCTTACACCTCCTCCTACAAACAAAATGTTCCAGCCCTTCCATTCCATGAAAGTTCAAGAAAGACATATATAAACCTGAAGAAAAGAAAAAAGGTACTCTGCTTGCTTACAGGGGTGTTTCGCAGAAGATAAGGAAATGTTGATCTGAAGAGATTGCAATCCCATTAGCAAAATAGAGGTCCTTGACCAGCACTTTGGTTTGTTTTGAAGATGGATCATAGTGCAGCAGTCTGCCATACGGTCGACCCTCAAAAAAGTCCCCAACAACGTCTTCTAGGCTGTACTTATACGAAGCGTCTGTAAAATAGATGTTGCCATCTTCTGCAATGGCTACGGCATCCGTAAGTTTGAACTTTAACCCATCTGCCTCGTCTGTCAACAAATGCAATACACCGTCGGCAGTTACGTTCAATAATCCCTGTCACGGATGAAAGTTTATCTACTTTGATCATGACAATAATCATCGGGATCTAAGTTATTTGATATGTAATGAATATTTATATAATATGATCTGGAAAAATATTTCATTGTTTTTGTATTTGATTAATAAATGGAAGCCTACTGAATTGTTAAAATTGATTCATTGTAATAGGTTGTTTACTAATATTTTCGGCTACGCATATCATGAGTTTACTCTGATTATATTAATAAAAATCTTATATGTAGTTTTTAATTATTATTTTTTGATATATTTTATATATTAAATCTTAAAAAAATAAACTAAAAATTAAAAGAACTTGAATTTTTAGAAATATGTGTTAAATTTTTTTACGTGACAGTACTACTCAAATATGTAAATGGATATTTGCATGCCATATTTTCTCATGATGAGACCTCATATTATAATGTGAATAGAATTTATTATAAGCACAGGTGAATGTAAATTGAATGAAATATTATTATAAGAATTAATGATCCTTATCTTTTTAGATCTTCTAATATTGAGAGATATGTTGGTAGATCTTCTAATAGAGTAGGTTTGTAATGTAAACCGTCAAAAGTAATATTGCACCAAGTGACAGGATTCCTTGACAATAACGACAACGTTAATTTTAATATTTCTTATCTAAAGTAATTCTGTTTAATTTCTTTGAATAAATTAAATTTGAAATATATTTATATGGAGTTATGAAATTTTATTTGATTAGTATTCATTTGTGAACATTAAATTTATTATTATTACTACTCATTCAGTTCGAAATTGAATGTCTTATTTTTTAAACTAGTAAAAATTGCATCAAGAAAATGGACAATGCCATGTTTTAATGAACTAACTCAAAATTTTTTTTATTAAAATGCATACATGTTAAAATGAGATATTCAATTCCGGATAAAGGAAGTATTATTTTCATCTCATATTTCCAGTCTAGGTTCTTATATAGGGGATGAAGAAGAATTTTTTTTAATAAAATTTTTAGTGCTCGCAGTTGCTATCCAACAATGAGCACAGGACCTAATCAAGGCAGATGTTAGTAGGATTCAAATTCGAGACCTATGGTTTGTGTGCGAGTCACGGGTGTCCCGAAAGAGGCCATGATCCTTTAATTTAGTTTATCGGTTGTGAATGGAAATTGGTCAGTTTTTTGGAGAGTAATTAACCTGGTTATGGAAAATCAATCTCAATTGTTAACTAATTTAAGGTTAAATAATATAGAAAAAGTTTATTCGATTGATGGAACAATTGACTGAAACATTAATCAGTCTGATACGATTTTCAAAACCATGCTATACATACCAAAATCAACTGGACTGTTCCCAAAGAGATCATGATATCCTTTAATTTAGTTTATAGGTTGTGAATGGAATGGTCAGTTTTCTGGAGAGTAATTAACCTGGTTTTGGAAGATCAATCTCAATTGTTAACTAATTTAAGGTTAAATCGAACATAAAAGTTTATTTGATTGATGGAACAATTGATTGAACCATTAATCAGTACGATACGATTTTCAAAACCATGCTATACATAAAAAAATCAACTTCATCTGTGGCAGCTCATCTGTGATAACTCTAAAGAGAAGTGCAGTGCATGGCATATATAGATGATGAGACGAGGACTTCAGATCTTTGATTACACATTCGTGTGCTATTCCATTTTATATTAATAAAAATATTAAACGTAGTCTTTAATTTTTTTTAATAGTTTAATATACAAAATTATAAAAAAAAAAATTAAATTTTAGGGATATTTGATCTTTTAGAAATACTTGTTAAATTTTTACAGGTATTATATATATATATATATATATTGGTTTGAACTCCCAACCTTTGAAATTTGAGGAAAATGGATCCAACCACTTCTAATTGTTTTTTTTCAAATAATTTTATATACTAAATCCAAAAAAGGAAAATTAACCTTAGAGGTATTTGATCTTTTAGAGACACTTGCTAAATTTTTACAAGTGTTACTAGTTTGAACTCCCAACCACTTCTGTCACAATAATTTGGTGTTTTACTTTCCCATTCAATTAGTAGTATTATCAAAACCTCTGAAAAAAGTCTTAAGTTAATAGTTGGCTTATCTCAAGCGTCTACAATTGTATAATCAATTATTTAGTTAAATTCTTTTATTGTAAGTATAACATCTGGATAAATTTTGTCAAATATTCATAAATGTCATCTAATAATTTAAGTAAAATTTATAATTAGACTATGTGTTAATTCTTTTTAGTTTATTTTCCTAAAAAATATATCTAGAAATGAGTATTTTTTTATACAAGTTTGAAATTAGTATTCTATTTTTATAAAAAAAAAATTATACTGTATTTTTCTAACAAATTTCAAAATAATAAAAAAAATAAAAAACCTATTTGGATCCGGTCTGGCATGTCCGACCTTAACTTCTCGATGAATTTGATTCGATATTGATCCAATTTTAAAAACATTGATAAATAGTGATGGATGTAGTACTAAATATAGTACATATAACACTCTTTCCATTCGGAATTGTGTAATACCCCTAAACTCATGAGGCCACATGCTCAATGTACTACCATAAGTAACCCAATGAAAATGAAACAACCGTTTCTTGAAAACGAAGCTTGGAGTTTTATTCTTGCATGATCTATATCTATGCAATTGCATATTAATTATGATATATGAGTTTTGATAATATCAAGGCATGATTTAAATTAGAGAGGTTTATAATCTTGGAGAATTTTGGCTAGAAATTCGTTATTGAGGTTATTGGACACTTTAGTTACAAATCTTAGGGAGATAGATTTGAGTGAACAATTCTTATCCAATTAAGCCAAATTTAATATTAGTAGAAAGCTCTTTCTTAGAAGAATAATAAGGGAAAATTATATTTTGGAAATTTTTTTAGGAACTAGTCAAGAATTTCAATTGAAATTTACTGTCAATTTGACTAAAACACCTTGAAAATTTTCCAACAACCCCACCTAACCTGCACTTAACATATGTACATATGTATATGTATATCTTAAACTACCAAGATCTTAATTGTCCATAAATGGTCATTATTTACCATTGTACTCTTGCATCTTATTAAAAAGAAAAAAAAAAAAGAATACCAACTTTTGCACCACCACTAAGCCATTTGTCACCTCTAATTTGTCACTTATCACTCACCCATTGCTGCTCACATTTCACCACACCTCCACCATTTTCTCTTCCATATTTCATCCACCATCTAGACCAAATGATGAAGCAGGGAATTTTTTAGATTTGTTGGGACTTGAGTTGAATGTCTCCAAAGATGTTTGTCCTTAAATACAAAACATAAAGAGGGAGAGAAGCATCTCTTGGAATATGCTCCGACGATCAAGTTAGAGAGTGTCTCCGAAGGAAGTTTGCAAGAATAAGAATTAGAAGGAGAGAGTTTTAGAGCGAACTAGATGAAAGAGAAGATAACTTACATTCCTTTTTGTGAACTCCACTATTTATAATCTTTTTGATTGAGACATATTCGTTATTTTGATTGTGGTCCTAGATGATCCCAAAAGTTGGTAATGTCCTTACAGTACCATTTGAGGAGATACCTGATTATTTCAGAAGAGTAGGCTGACCCTTTTAATCTTGTCGGCTACCTAATTGCCTTTTGTATGTGCTCACCTTTAATAAACACTAAGAAATGGGGACTCGACACGTGTTTTACTCTCAAATAAACAATGTATAGAACTAATCTTGCTCGCATCTTGTAGCCAAATGTTTGGTTAATTATGGAGAAGCTATCAAAGGTAGCCAAGTTGCTGTGAGCTTTGATCCTCCTTGTCGGCATCAGGCTGTTAGTTGTTGATCATATCCCGCGGGCTTCTCCTTCACCTTTTTTCTTGATGACCCAAGTAGAGGTTTGTCTCATTTGGTCTCTAAAGTTTAGCATGTTGGATTTCCTTTTTTAGGGCTCAGGCATTTGGGTCTTCTCTTGAGTTGACCCACGTCTAAACATATGGTTCCCATAAATGGGAATTTAATTAACTGTCTAGATTGATGTATTCCATTCATTGAAGAAGTTCATTTTTTTCGTTTTGCTAAACAGAGTACAAACTAGATATATAGGGAGGCTGGCCAAGAATGAGCACTTGTACCAATTTTGGTGCAAACAATTAAGGGCTTTGATCTTGTACTCTATTGCAGCTTTAGACCCTTCTTAATCGTCCTCAAAACAATGAGTAATCTTTTCATGCTAGGGTTATAATGCAAGTTATATTTAAGTGCAAATTTCATGGTTGATCTTTGAGGTTTGAATTTGGTTGTTGAAAATAGAGTTGAGTTGATTTAATTTCTTGCAATTTTTGGAGGAAGGTAGACCGATTTCATGGCTGCAAATGGGTTTTAAATTGGTTTGATTCTTGTTTTAATTCATGCCTTGACGTTGTACGAAAAGCTTATGTTAACTATGTTGTTAAAACTCATCTATTTTGTGATTCATGAATTGTTTTATGAGTTTAATTAGGGTTTATGTAAATGCCATGTTTTGATATTGCAAATATGATTAAGGATTTTGGAACCTTGCTTGAGCTTTAGGAAATGTGATTAGTACATTTATAACTATGGATTTTTTCATTAGGATAAAAAAAATACTTACCAAATTTTAAAACTTAGGACCAAAGCTATCCAAATTTCTTATTACCTAAACCAAGAATTTGAGGAGTCAATTTTAAGTCTACAAAGCATCTAAATTGATTATAGATAACCTATGATAGTTTTGGAATCTTAAAGATGAACAAATAGAATAAGGATTGTAAACTTGTTTTAAACATTATAAAAAGCTAGAAAGCTCGATTTTTATCCATTTTTTTAGGAATATAATGTACAAATATATAATGATCCAACTTTTGATCTTTATACCTTTGGAAAGCTCTATGAATATATATA
>JAWZTD010000002.1:4161580-4178273 GCA_035221335.1 Echites panduratus | reverse complement strand
AACAGAACCACAGTAAAGATGATTCCCAATCTTAATTCCACTGGAAATCAAAGACAAACTGTGAGCATAATAGTGTTCTGTAGGTTTCCCTTCCAAATCAACAGCAAGAACACCTCCATTTTTCTCCAAATGCGGTCTCCCCACGTACTTCTCCATGATGGCCATAATCTTTCTTAGGAATGGATACTTTTGTGCCAGTTTCCAACTATACGTAACTTCCTGTTATAGTTTACAAGGGAGAAAAAAGATGCACATAGAAATTATGGAGAAACGCCAAAATAATATCAAAGAAATGAATTTTTTTTTCTTTTTTCTTTTACCGTTGATAATGCAATCCAGTATTGTCCTTCTCCATCATACCGAATATTATCAGGCATTCCTGGCAAATTTTCAACAAAAATGTCCACTGATCCTTTCCTTTCACCTTTAATATAATACTTCTTGCACCTCCTCCTACACAAACAAACAAACAGTTTCAGTCAGTATTACATTATGTCAATGATTCAGAAATTAACAACATTATCAGCTCAACCACATCCGTGTCATATACATTTGTCCTTATCCACCCATCCCTTAGACTAAAAATATGAGACTGCTGGATTAATTTGACCTATTCAAATGATTCCTATTCAACATTTTTTCTTCCAGTCCTTCAATTCTTAGAAAATGTTATGTAAGTTCAAGAAAGACATATATATATATATATAAACCTGCAGAAAAGAAAGGTACTCTGCTATCTTACAGGGGTGTTTCGCAAAAGATAACGAAATGTTGATCCGGGGAGACTGCAACCCCATTAGCAAAATAGAGGTCTTTAACCAGCACTTTAGTTTGTTTCGAAGATGGATCATAGTGAAGCAGCCTACCATTGGGTCGACCCTCAAAAATGTCGAAAGCAAACTCGTGGAAGCTGTACTTATATGAAGCATCTGTAAAATAGATATTGCCATCTTCTGCAATGGATAAGGCATCTGTAAGTCTGAACTTCACCCCATCTGCCTCATCGGTCAACAGATGCATTTCACCATCCGCAGTTACGTTCAATAATCCCTGTCGAAGATAAGAAATTTATCTCCTTAAATCATGACATCTAATAATATTTGGAAAATTCATCTTACAAATATGCGTAGAATCAAGATAACTATTGTAATCGTGTATCGAACTCAGAAATCTTTCCATTTCAAATATTACTTTTTACCGGTCTACATAGTAGACTTTACGATTAATTAAGGTATAGTAGCTTGAGGATGAGGAAGAGTATGTTTTTCTATGAATTAGATAGTTAGATTCCTTTCTAGTCACGATCCTTTAGTTTAGTTTCTAGAATGAATGGAAATTTGGAGGAGTTCGGTGTTGACCCAATTGTTGAGGCCATTCGGTTTGGCTGAAGATGGTTTTAAAGGAGTCCTATTCCAATATTTTTAAAATTGATGTCATTTTAGCTTAAGACAATGGAAGTCATTTTCTATTGGAGAGTTTTTCAAAAAGAAAAATAAAATTGTCGGTTTCTATTTTCGAAAAAAAAAACATTTAATAATAAATTTCAATCAATCTTATCTTTCTTCCATTTTATTAAATACTATGGTTGAATTTATAAGTGATCAGATGATTAATTACTACTCATTTAAATTAATGATAAATAAATGTCATCCATTTATATTCAAATTATTTTTAAATGATTTGAACATAAATAAAATATAAATATTCATGATTATTCATTTAATTTATTTGACTTATTTGTTAAAAGAAAAATTCAATTTCCAATCTTCATACTAATTTTTAAAATTATTTCCTCTTATTTTTCTTTCCATTTTTTTATATTTCACTTTTTTTCCTCCCCTTTTCTTTCATGATCTGTCTCTCTTTTTGCTTTTCTTGTACTATTTTTTTTTTTTTGTTAGAAAAAGAAAAATTCATATATACACTCACCACCTACCCCTCCCCAACCCAGTTCCTCACCGCTTCGGTTTTCTTTTTCTATTTTATTTTTTTATTACATTATTTTGTAAATTAATTTCATTTAATTCATGCCTGTATCTTTTTACTCTATGAAAAATAAAAAAATGACAAAAATACAAATAATTTTTATTGTTTTATATATTTTGAGATTAAAAAAAATCAAATTGAAAAAAAAAATGAAAGGAAAGGAAAGGGGAAAAGAAAAGAAAAAGAAGAAGAAGAAGAAAAGAATAGGGAGATTAGTTATAATGATATCATATCTTGTGGTCAAAGTTACTTGTAATAGCTAATCTTTTTCTCAAGGTATTCATACTATTTATGAACTTCCAAATTAAAACCTAAAATAGGGAAATTTTTATAGAAAAATTAAGTTTTTGTCTATAAAATTGCTGTCAAATGATCGAAAGTATTATTTTGACAGCACATAAATAATATGAATATTAATTTGATTAAAAAAAAGATCGAGTATTATAATTAATTTTGACTAAAAGAGAGAGGCTAATCTCCCAAAAGAATAACAAAAAAAAACTGGAAAAAAAAAGGAGGACAAAACCATTCATATATTTGCCAAGTTTAATAAACGTATATGAGAGTCAATTTTAATTAAATGATTTATTCATATCAATCAATTAATAAATAGTTGATAAATATAAATTGAATTTGCAATCATCTTATTACCTTGGTTGAATTAATATCAATTCTATTTAATATAAGAGAGATATTTTAATCTAAGATAAATATTAATAACTAAATCATTAGCATAACTGTTATCCGGCTACCTTAAATTTCGTTCAACCATATATCTATTTTAAAACAAACGAACATAGTATTGAATGGAAAAATCTATTTGATTCAGATGTGGTTGAATTTCAAAACTATATTGGGTGGTCCAAAAGGCTGACAGCTCCTCTTGGATGCCGTGCATTTTATTTTACATTATATTAGATGAGAAGACAGATGGGCAAGCGCTTGTGAATCAGATAAAACATATAATTATTATAATATAATTACCTTATAAGCATCCGCGACAATGATTTCACCGTGATGTCCATGTTCAACTCCGAGAGGTCTGCCGCCAGTGTTTGTCCAGTTCTGCACCACCGAATCTGCAACCGACTCGTTCACCGTCACTCGTTTGATCCACCCGTCACCGCAGCCAGTGTATATAACTCCAGAGTTTGGGTCGTAAGCTATGTCTTCCGCAGCAAACAACTGTCCAGTCCCAATCTTCTCAGCTCCCTCAAGCATACGACTGTTCCTTTTAGGCACCTTCATGGGTTCTTTTTGAGTCAATTCGTGTGCCGGGTAGTGGTCAGGATCAAAGGAGTCTAGTCGGTAGACTATCACTCCAAGAACTACCGGTAAAAGAATTGATAGGAGGAAAGTAAAGGGCCATTGGATCTTTCTGTTTCCGGCTTCTGAAGGAGATGATGATGGACTAGGAATTCGATCTGCAGGCATAATTGAAGGCGTGGTAGCTCAGCTTACGCTTTGGAACTTATATAATAATAATAATAACCTCAAATATCTTCTTCTAAGTCGATAAATATGTATATCTTCCAACTTTTCTTCTTCTAGCATGTTTTGCTTAACTTTTCTTTTTTTTTTCCTAAAAATGATGACTTTTAACTTCTTTTAAAAAAATAACTCATAATAAAAAATTGAAAGTTGTTTGATAAATTTATTATAAAAGTTATTTTTTTCAAAAAAGCTGTTTGTTAAATTTATTTTAAAACCTCTTTTTTTAGAAAAGTTATTTGACATTACAAGTTATATGAAGTATTTTTTTTATTAAAATTACCATGAAGGTCATTTGATTTGGATAAAATAAAATGATTTTTTTTTGTATATTAATGATTTTTTTTTTACACCGTGATGAATATATTTATAACAATTTAAATAATTTTAAAATGTATTTTAATTACTTAAATTTAGGTCTTATAACTGTTTTTGTATATATATTATAAATTTTTTAGTTCATTGACAAAATCCAATTTTGTTGCAATGAATAATTTTATAATTAATAAGGAAAAAAACATGATGTCAGAAATGACAATTTGAATTATATATATATCTTATTTGAAAATATAAATATTAAAAATAAAAATTCCTTAGTTAATGTTATTAATAAACATAAAATATCATACAAAGCATAAATTCTAAAAATTTCTATGTCATCAAAGTAGTGGCAATTTGACTATCCATATAAGCCTCACTAGATGATCTTCTACTACTAGATGCATGTTCCTCTTGAAGATTTATCTCTTCTAAACTTTTAGGAATATATTGAGGATCTTGATCACATCGTTTAAATTCTCCACAGTGTCTAATATAGTTATGAAGTGCTGCTGTTGCAACAATAACCTTCTCTTGTTTTTTCAATGAAAATGGCTTCATATCACATAAAATATGTCATTTGTTCTTCCAAACTCCAATATTTTGTTCAATCACATTTCTCAGTGAAGAGTGTACATGATTGAATGTTTCTTCCACACCTTCTGGCTGACTATCAACTCTAAAATCTGGAATGTGATATCTTTCACTCTTGTAAGGTGCCAAATACAATTTCATATTGGGATATCCAGTATCCACGAAGTAATATTTACCTTCAAATATTATAAAACTCAATATTTATACATTAAAAGTATAACCACAAATTGATCTACAAAATAAAAATAAAATATAATTAAATATCATACCTTCTGGAGGATGAGGGAATACGTGTTTCATTTCTTCAAGCACGCTTGAAAGGATACGTGTATCATGTGCAGTGCCAATCAACAACTACAAAAGTAAATAGTATATCAAAATTACACACTAACAATACGTTATGTGTAGGATACCCCTTTCGACCAATAAAACGAATCTGGTCACTTGCTGGAGAAATAGCCTCAATATGTGTTCCATCTATGGCACCTATGCATCCTTTAAAAGAAGGCCAAAATCTTGGATCATTTTGAATTTTAGGTGAAACTTCTTCATATTGAAGATCAGGAGCCCGAACAATTTCAATAGCTAATAGACACAAACTATCTAGCACTTCACTAAACTTTTTACTCACAGTCTCACCGGATTTACCAAATTTATTTTCGACATTACGATTTGTTTGGCTATGTGCACATGTCCAAAGAAACATACAGACTGCCTCTAGTTCTGTCAATTCTGATGTAACCATTTTTTACCCACTAATTTTTCTGTAAGTTGCAAAACAACGCTTGTTTCCATCCTAAACATTCTATAACTTTCCCCCGGAGTGTTTAATGTTTCATGTACCCATTCTATATCACGTACATGTGCAATGGTAAATTTAAGAAATAAATTCTAATTATAACTTTCAATACTTATTCTTCCTAGTTAGAAATCAAACTAGTAACATGGTCATCTTCTGCCCAACCTTTCTTATTCTGTGAACAGGGTATCTTGTTCTACCTATCTTCTGTCCAACATTCCTATCTATATTAACTTTGGTAGTTCTCAACTAAAAAAGTTTTTAACATACAGAAATACTAATATTTTGTAACTGTTTTTAGTAAAATCCAGCAATTCTTTTAAGAATACATGAATATATGCAGACTTGCATGTGTTGCAAAATAATTATTAGCAATCTCCAAGAAGAGCAGCTTTGAAGTGTTGTTGCTATAATTAAATTTTGAGTTTTTAATCCAAAGGAGGTGAGGATTCTCAATTAATAAAAGCATTCGTTGTATGATTGCAAATAAATCCTCCATGATTATTAAATAGCTGCTTGCATAAGCTTCTAAGATCTGATTCCTAAATAGGACTTTACTTTCAAACATAACACTTGATATATTTTAATACTAGCTTTCTTGTTTTACTAATTTATGACATGTAATTTACTCCAAGAGAACAAGATTAGATTCTGGGCACACTGCTGATTGATTTAATCTTTGGGTGGCAACGAGTGTAGTGGACAAGTGAAAAGATAATTACATGGTGGATTTGATTTTTCAGCATCCTTATCATAAAACTTTAATTGAAATTATAAGCCATGTTCTTGAAAGGTTTTACAAGCAACAAAACTTAACAATTCTGAGGGAGCCAACTCATGATTTATATTCAGAGATAAAATTGGGAGATATACCTCCAACTACTTATAACATGAAAAGACAACAATGAAATTATAAATCAAAACAATCATTAAATTCAAACTATCCCAATTCAAGATATAAACTTTATACCCAACAGTATACCGAACGTTTGTAAAGAAATCCGGCAATAAAGAAAATAAAAAAATTAACACCAGCAGTAAAGAAATTCAACCCAAAGAAAATCTAGCAGTAAAGAAATTCAACCCAGCAGTAAAGAAAATCAACACCCAAATTAGATAAGAGTTTGTATACGAAAACAAAAATAACAAATTAAAAAAAATTGCTCCAAATCTGGTAATAAACCCACAGATCTAGTAATCTGGCAAGAAAACCAAAACCCATAGATCTGTTCTTTTGTTACCCAAACACATGAAAAAAGAAACAACTACAACAACAACCAAAAACACAAAACATAATGGAGACAATAAAAAAAGCCTGTGAATCTGTGAGGAGATGGAAGTCGGATCTCGGTGAATCGAACAGACTTTTGTTCTGGATAGTTTTGCAAAAAAAAAAAAGGGATCCGTGTGATGTTTTTTTTTTCTTCAGAGAATGAGAAGTTGGCTTTGTTCAACTTCTCTTAAAAAGCCAATTCCTCTCTTAAATTAAAAATCTCTTTTAGATTTTAATAACTTTTAAAATACCTAACTTTTAGTTTAAAATAGATATAAAAGCTCTTAAAAGCTGAGCCAAACAAGCACTTCATGCATCTTTTTAAACATTTTTTTATTGAGTCACTATTATTGCTCATAAAACAGTTATAATTCAGGATAATATCTCCAAATTTATTATTTTTTTGGTTAAATATCTTTTAACAGATTTTTTTTTTTCTGTCATAGATAGCTTCGAAATAAATGAGTCATTGAAGATCAGAAAAAAAAATGCCAATTAATAAAATTTTTTGGGCTTCTCTTCTCCAACTTCCATATTCATAAAACTCACTTTTATTCACTATTCATGATTATTATTCATAAAACTCTCATATTTTAAGATGAGCATATTGAAATTCATTAGTTTTTGGATGAATATTTTTTAACAAATTCTTTTTGTCAATATTGTTGATGGGCGTATAATCTGAAAGACCCGACTTGAATACTCGACAACTAGATCCAAAGAGTAAAGATGTAACTCAAACTACTCTTAGGTCTTGACTTTTGAAGGTTTATAAACATATATCAACACGATCTCATGAAGATCAAAACATACGTCCAAGTCCTTCTATCATCTCAGTAAGCCTTGCAACCTCCAAGTCAGGAACTTATGACAGAGATGTAAGTCACGCGGGACATCTTCAAGGTTGCTGGACTATTTACAAGGTCGATAGATCACTCCAGAGGTCACAAGACCACTATGAAGGTCTTTAGGGAACTCTATAAGGCTGCTAAGTGCCTACAAGGTCTCTAGAGCTCTATACAAAACTCCTAGAGGTCATTGAATGTTCTCTTAATGGTTGCCTAGATTCTTTAAGGAACGTAGTGCTTACAAGTTATACTAATTGATTCTCATTAAGAAATCACTCCTAATTCTTAGGGAATTGATTATCTTCTTAAACAGAATCTTGATCACAAATCAAAGGTAATCTTCTTTAATTTTAGAATACACTTAAGCTGAATAATATACTTTTGAACGGAGTAAGTCACTGACTCTCTTTGATTTACATTCTATGCAATCCATTCTAATTTGATCGTCGGAGTTATTCTTATGGCGATAGCCCACTCCGACGACCTTATCTTCTTTCTTTGTTCTTATAGGCACCATTACAACATGGTGACCCGGAAGTTTCTTTTGAACTCCATCAACTTTGAAAATTTTGTGCTACCTTTCTTTTGAACTCCATCAACTTTGAAAATTTCTTTTTCTTTTTCTTATAGGCACCATTATAATGGATATCGATACACATTTTAATTTGTTAAGTTATTTTTATTAAATGAATTGGTGAATTTCATCCAAGAACCCTTTTTTTTACTTGTAACCAAATTAGTGGTTTTAACCACATCCAAGGGTGTGGACGAGTGGTTCTGAGGTGAAACCTACATAGCGCAGGTCATGAATATTGACTTGATCTTGTAGTAGATTCTAACTTTGGTGAATTTACAACTACTAGTGGAATAATCGAGATGCATGCATAAGTATGATCCAGACACGGCTGGTTAAGAAAAAAACCATTAAAACCTATCCTATAATAAAACAAAAAAAGGTTTGGGGATCTAAAAAGTTTTTTTAATATATTATTACACCCCTTATCTTATTGAGGCATTAAACTTTTTACCTTATTGAACCCTTTGAGTTGACATATTCACCTTATGAAGCCCTTGATCTTTTATTTTATCTCATTAAACCTTTTGACCTGTCATAATCATTCTATTAAGCCCACTTGAATATTTTAATATTTTCAAATCATTCACATAAACTTTCCACATAATAAACATACCTTATCTTCCATTTTTTGTTACTTATCTTTTCGTTCTCTTTAACCATAAAATAGATTAAAGCAATATTTCAATAACTACACTAAATATCAAATTAAAAAATTTACTGATTCACGTTTTAAAGGTACAACCATAATTAGATCACAGTTGAAACCCAATTAAATTAGAAAATTTCTAATTAAAAAATAATATTTATTTTAGATAATAATTACTTATTAATAATTATTATCTTATTAATAATAGAATGTAATATATTTATTTTTAGTGTCAATAGAATTTAATTTAATAGTTATTTATTAATTATTAATATTTATTTTAAGTAAAAAATTATTTTTGAAATAATTAAATAAGTAGATTTACAATTTGGATGAAGTATGATTTAATGTTAAAATATATTTATAATTTCTGTTAAAATTTGGACTAATTTCAACCAATTGTGTGATTAAAGAGTTTTATGTGCATGATTTGAAATATATCAAGAGTTCCACTTCCATGGGTTAAAATAAAAGTTTATTGGCTTAAAAGAGTAATTATAACAAGTTGAAGAGTCTAATATGGTAAAATAAAAGTTTAAAAGTTTAATAGGGTTACTGTTATAAGATGATGAGTTTAATAATACATTAAACCCCTTTTTTTTTAAGAATTAAAGAGATACATTGTAAGTCAAAATAATTTAAGAATGAAATTCATCAATTTAAAAATAATTAAATGAGTGCCTCTAATGACAAGAACAAGGATGTCAATGGGACCGATACAATTGGACATGATTATAGCGGGTTAGGTACTTCAATTTTTATACTCATTCGGCGTGAACCAGAATAGCAATGTTTAACTGAGGATGGTATACTTGATTTTGGACCTGATTATATATACATATAAAGGATTTTTTATCTATATACACATATAATGTACTATCTCAATCTGTAATTGAATTATCCATTTTTTTTATTTTGAATTGTCCAAAATTGAAAGTCTCATTTCTTAATTAGTTGAGCTTTTATTATTTTTTTTTTTTACGGTATCTGGATGAGGCTCATGCAAGCCCTTTAACTATACAGCTAGTAGGTGCACATTCACCAAGGCTATAATTTGCAGCAAGATTGAGTAGAACCCACAACCTGCGTCATGAGGCTCCACCTCCAAACCACTCGGCCACATCCTTAGATGCAGTTGAACTTTTATTGAGAAAAGTGACATTATAAAGTTAAAATTAACTAATTAAAAAATGATATTTAATTTCGGACAGAGAGAGTATATGTTTTTATTCTTCTTTCAACTTTAAATTTTATTTGACTATTAAATATTAACTACTCCTTCCGTCACCAAATATAAGTCACCAAACATCATTTTGTAAAAATTAAGGTAATGTTTTTTTCTCCTAAAATGTCCTCTCATCTCCCTTTTAAAAAATTTAAACACCATTTCAGTATATATTTAGAGGGATTATATATAAAAAACACCTTCAAATAATTAATTTATAAACAATAATACTTATAATTAGTAACAAAAAAAATTAGTTAGAATGAATTAAATTTAATGACAGAGGGAGTATATATCTAGATAAGTGTTATAATTATTATTTAATAATTAGTACTGATTGGTTATTTTAAGTTTTATTAATAAGTGTGTTTAAAATTTTGTTTTTTAATATATTTAATTTTAAGTTTTTGTTTAACTTAATTAAATTTTACTTTTTTTGAAATTTTTATAAGTAAATATTAGTGAACATCATTTAATTTTTATGTAACAAAATGTAAATAAAAATTTTAGATCAGGTATATCCGACTCGAAATTCAATATCCATTGTGTGGTTGCAACCCTAAATTACTACTTCTAAACCATTAATTAGTACTGTTTGCATCCCTAAATGTAGCCCAGCTCACCACAGTACATAAATGTTAGCTTTTAATGAAGAATTGACAAACCGTTTTTTTTTCCACTCTACATATTTGATCACTAAGCATAATAAACGAAGCGCAATCCAAAATTGTTGACTTAATTGTTGAACAGTACTTGTACTTAAATGAGACACTATATAAGATATGCTCCATAACACTTCATATATTTTCATATATTTATAAATATGTGTATCTATATATATATATATATATATATATGAAAATGCTATAAAATATTATAAAATAAACTAGTTAAGTCTTTAATGGTCAACTATCTTTTAAAAAATAAAATAAAATAAAATCAAGTATCCCTTATGATTTAGTTTATAAAATATATTTAAAAAAATAATTTTTTATAGAAGATTCAAGATTTATTTTTCTTAATTGTTAACTTAATAATTAACCATTAGAGTTTTAACCGGAACACTCTATGAAATGTGATCCGTAGCATTCCATAACATAACCCAGATATGTTCCTGTTGAGATGACCGTCACCTATTTTAGTTTGTGTCGTCAGTTGAGTTCAAGACGGCAAGCCAATCTTCTGGAAAAAAAAATTAATATACATATTACAGACATAATTGCCCTTTTGCCCTTTCTTCTCATTGTGGAAATCAAATCAAATGGTGCAAGTAAAAGATCTGGAGGCAACAGCCTTGTAATGTTAATCTCTCTGTATCTGTAAATTAAAATGAAAAATGGCTCTCTATGCTTCTTGAATTTCTTCAAACTCCTTGAACACTTTTCATACACACCAAGTGAAAAAAATCAATCGAAAGCGAAATGGAAAGAAAATTACACAGAATTGATATTTATTTGTAGAAACACTGAAATTATCTCCCTAATATGAAATTGCCTAAAATCAAGAAAACCCAATCATTCGTTCAAGGTCAATTGAAAGAAAATTACAGAGTTGATACCCATTTGGAAAGCCATGAAATTATTGCAATAAACTCATGAAATCCAAAACATAATCCAAAAATCAAAGTGAATAGATGCCATTTGCAAGCTCGTTGAGCATTGAGAATACAAATCGAGAGTATACAGAAGTGTGTTAGGATTCAGTGCCTTAATAGTGTTGAGTCTCTAGATTCGAAGAAGAGGAGAGATTCAAACACTAGTCAGAGGTTATGTAGTTTCTTTTTTTTTTTTAAATGGAAGATGGGTTTGCCGTCTTCAACTTGACGGGCGCACACGGTAAAATGGTTTGTCTTAGCAACTCTTTCTCTTAATATATACTTGTTGAGTAGCTTCACCCTGGAGGTGTGGACGGTGGTTAATTTTAATATTTATTTTGATAATGTAATATATTATATTAAAAACTATAAGTTGTTAAAGTTTATATTTTTAGATGTAATTGCAGATAAAGTAAATTTGGAAAATGGAAACCACAATATAATACAGGTACAAATGTTTCAAAATAATTTAGTTAAAACATGAACCTCTCTCCACAAACAAAAAAGGGCAAAGAAAATATTCCTTCACTCTACAAGAGTGTTCTTGAATGCACTTCATCTTTAACCCCCCACAAATTGAACAGGAAGAAGTGGTTAATTGTAGAGCTCCCAATTGAAGAAAGAGTAATCAAAACCAAACTACATAAGTCCCCATGTTTCAAGAAAACCTAAAAAGAAAAGGAAAAAGGTAAAATCTATCTTAAGAATAATAGCATAAAAAAAATGTTGCAAAGCTTGACATTAAATTGTAACTTATAAACATAGGGTCAAAAAGAAAAGAGAAAAAGAAAAAAAGAAAAAAAAGACAAGAATTAAGTCCTAAGTCCCAAAGCATAGCGAAAAACAAAGCACTTGAATTTCAATCAAAAAATTCCCTACTCCTTGTCTTGATTCAATGGAAAGCGCCTTATAGTAGCTATCTTCTCATTTTTTAGCTTTTTCTAGAAGAGCAAAGATGTATAAAAAATGTCACAAGTCTCCAAAAGAACATACAAATAAGCAAGTACAATTACACCAACTGCAAGATAAAGTTTCATTACCTTATAAACTGAACCAATCCCCCTCCCCAGTTTTGTTACGAGACTAAAATATTTGGTTGCCACTCATAACTTCTTGTGAGTGTAAAACAAATTAATAATATTGATGCCATAGATTTTGTTTATATAAATTAAAAATTGTACAGTAACTTCAAAGGAAAATATATATATGAAATGCTATATGATTAAGAAACATTAACCAGAAGAGATTTTTTAAATAGATATACTATAAGTTCAAACACTCAATGCTTCCTAGCATTTGAAGAGCTTAACATTGTCTAGCTCACATGTGTATAATGTCAAGGAATCCAATTTTTTCACAACTGCAGGTTAGTTTGATAAATGACCTTCGGTTTATAAATCCAAAAACTGCTTGAGATGAACCTAAAGCATGCCAAATTCATATCGTAATTACAAGTTATAGAATTGTCACGAATCCACGATCCATGCAAAATTCATTTTTGTTTTACTTTAATAAAAAAGAAAAGAAAATGAAAAGTTTATCTTTAGCATGCTCAATCTTGATGTAACAATATTGACTTTTTTAATGTTACTATTGTGAGGAAAGTGTCCTCCACATACTTGATAGTTGCACTTGAATTTTGGGAGAACAAACTCCTTAAAGATTTTCCACCATCCATCCTAACCTCATTTTAAAAAGAAAAAGGTCTTGTTAGTTATAGCTCCTAGGTAAAAGATTTATCACTTGCTTTTCCTTGACCTCCTTTACAGTTAAGATATAACATCCTAAAAAGTGTAGAGTACCTATCCTCAACCAAGACAAATGATAATATTTAGCATCAGTGCTTTTACAGTTGTGAGATAAATATGAGATCAATACCCTTAGAACATTGACCAAAAGAAAAGCTTAGAAATTACTACAATCCATTAAACGATTACTATTCCAAAACACACTCATCTTTGAGAAAATTGTACACTAAGAAAATGAAGCGAGGAAATAAAACTAGATCCTTTCCAAAACTAACTTTTGTGGTAATTACTTTCACAAAAATTGTAATTGCCAAAAAAAAAAAAATTCTATGGTCAACAAATTGGGCCAATAACAATTGTCAATCAACAAACTGGACATATGTAGCTTGACCTTTCAATAATTGAAAACCTCAACATGAAGGTCTATATAATTGAAATCATCCTTTAAAAAGTTAAAAACATATTTGAGGTTGTGTAAAGAGCAAATTATCCTAACTCAATAATGACATTGATGATATATATCCAAAGAGAACAAAATTTTCCAACTAAAATCCCCGAAAGTAAAATCAGAGAGAGTAGATGAGAAAAATACCTGGGTAAGTTGAAGAAATAAACCTAAGAAATTCAAGAAACAAGAAAGTCAATGGTTGCTACCGAAATTTAAAATGAAGGAAATCACAATTATTGAAATTTGAACAACTAATGTGTTCTACCAAAGGATTTAAGCTTAGCATTGTAGTTTATATTATATTCCAAGGTATAAAGAAGTAGCATATGCTACTTATTTGAGTGCAATACTTACTCAAAAACCTATAGGAATCAATCCCATCAACCAACCAGAACATATCCTTTGATCTTAGGTTCTACTAAAACATAGATAGAAATCAATCCCATCAACCAAAAGCTACTATTTACTTTCTACTTACCTGGTTGTTCTAAACTCAATCAAGAGGAGGAGTGATTTCATAGAGCTATTGTCAAATTATAATTGAAAATATTTAGATATAAAGGCTTCTAAACAAATTGTGAAGAGGAAGCTTTGAAGATGTGATGAAGTTAAAATTACACAACAAACCTGCAAGCACATTTGATATAATTGATCAGATCTAACCATTTCTTTTGCAGAGAAGAAATCACTACAAAGGAAGTTAGCAAATTACTTTGAACAACAACACTAAAGGTTAGAACTTTCCCTAAAAATCTTTATGAATCTAAAAAATTAATCAAAAGAAAATAGAAAATGGGTAAAAAGAAGAGGTAGAAAAGACTACAAAGCACTCACCTAAAGAACAATGAAAGCAGAGAAAAAGAAGCATTGACACAAATGATGAGAATGATTTAAAAGTTGAAGATAAAAATGAACGAAAAAGTACAAAGGTAAGACAAATTTGAAAATATAGTGAAAGAGTTAGTATGACATGTTAAAAAGAAAAAAATATTTATTTCTTATAGCATTGGTTAAGAAAGTACATATTTGGTGAAAGGGAGATGAAGGAAGAAGTGAGTTATAGTGTTACTCTAATTCTGTGATATTGTGGAGGGGAAGTTAACAGGGATAAGAGAGAGGTGAAGATCCTAATGGAAGTGCTTGAGAAACAAGGAAGAATAAAAGTAGAAGAATTGGGGTTAAATTTGACCAACTAGTAGATGGACGAATAACGCTCTATTTCCTTCAAGAAGTTCACAAAGAAAACTATATTTGAAAAGACAAATACACCCTCGGAATGGAAAACACATCTATTCATTGCCAAGAATCTGTCAAAGCCTTTTGACCCTCAATACTCTAATTATTACAATAACTAGATGGCCTAGATGAATGCCTTTACATTCCAAAATCATATGTGGTTTTTCCAATAGCAGAAGAACACTACTTTTGACTACCCTCCATGGTTTGTACATCAGTGGTGGTCGACTTACGGACCCTCAGAAGAAATCTGTCCTAAACCTATACAAACATTTCTGCAGGAGGTTCTTCTAGCCATAGACAACAATACCAATCACTCCAATACTTCTATTTTCTAGTAGATTTGACATTGCTTGGATCTACTTCTATAAGTTTGCCTTCCATAAACTAGACAATCATAAGGGAATACCATGGTTGGCACTCCAAAGCCATTGTAAATGGTGGAATGAATGGAATGCAAATGCTTCCTATATTCCTTCCTTTGAAAAATGGTTTAAAGAAAATCCTAAGTATCTGTCTGTCACTGATACTTAACTATCTCCATTCTTGCAGCAAAAGTCTATAGCAGCAACCTAGCTTGTAGCAACAAGATCAAAAGAAGACTTCATCAAAAGTATAGAGCTCCTAATACAACAACGCAAGCCACAAAATCCTGACCAACAATCTTCCTTCGAACTCGAAGATGATCCAAATAACTTATATTATTATGATTCAGAGTAATTCTCAAGAAATTAAACATTATCATGACTTCAAGATGACATAAATATGACATCATAATGGCACTAGCTACTATAGAAATCCTGCATGTACCGTCGCAAATTACTCTACAAGTACTGTATATTGTAGCACTACGAAAATTATATAAAACCCCCCTCCCTTCAATTGTAGTATACACCTTGAATACTCCTGCATACTCTGCAACTCTCAATTGAGAATTCTCTTTACAAGGTTCATAAGTTTGAGTCCCTCCCTCTAACTTATAATATTTTTCAATATTAATAATATTTAGTTTTTATTCCTATTATTTGTTTTCCTTTAATTTCTTGCACTGCATATGGTCTGCATGGCTGCGTAATTAATTTTTCTGTACTATATTTATATGGTCGGCTTTGCTACCTTATTATTTATTTTCCTTTATTATATTTGTATGTTTTGTATTATTGAATATTAATTATTTACCTATTTAATTGTTTTACCTTTTGTTTTGCATTATTTATTTGTGATATATGTGTATAGATATATATATATATATATATATCACTGATCAAACCAACTGAATTGAGCTATGGATGACAATGGGGCAGGTTTTTGAATACCCAGACCTGCCCTGCCTTTCTCAGAGTTAGACCTGCCCTGCCCTGTGCCTGTCAACGGTCTCACGGTCTAGGTCCAAACCTGTCCTGTCCTGATCCTAATAGGCCCGACCTGCCCTATTCTGCTCCATTCTATTATGTCACAGTAGATTAGTTTGACCTGTTTTTTGTTAACCCGAGATCCGACCTGTTTAAAAAAATTCTAAATACATATTAATATACAACAAAAATTATATCATAACATATGAAATCCATAAATAGACATTAGACTAGTATCAGGGTAAAAAGCAAAACTCTAAACGGGAATAAAAGGTAAAATATCATTTAGTAAAAATTCAAAAATAATGAAACTAAACAAAACCTTTCTAGATTAATGATATATGCTACTTCAAGTTGGTACTATTTTATAATGACAGAATTAATATTTCTTTTGTGTGTGTGAAACATGAATGAATAAAGCATATTCTATAAATGAGGTCTTGTTCTTCATTGGTTTTCAGTTCAATGTATTGGTGATGTGCTGACCAAAAAAAAAAAAAAAAAAAAAATTTATGACCATTAACAATGCATCTTCTACTTTAGAAATCATCCTTAAAT
>JAWZTD010000002.1:4088720-4136726 GCA_035221335.1 Echites panduratus | reverse complement strand
TTTATTTCTCTAAATCCAAGCAAAGTGCATTGTTATGTTAAATATAAGACTAAATGGATAATTAATAAGTCCATTCTTTATCTAAATTCATATCAATCAGTAAAAAATAGATCTTTCTTATTTAAAAACTCTCAAATTTTACTTCACTCTCCTAAAGGACACCATATATCAAATATCCCTTGTAAAACATGAAAATTAGACTCCACCTTTTTCACAAATATGACTTCTCAGATCCTAAGTAATATGACTAAAAGTTAGGAGGCTCTTTGTTTTCATACAATCTCTTCTAACTTGCCATAGGCTCACTAAAGAATTCTTGACCTTACCTTTTAATGATTGGGAATTTAAGTTGGATGGGTTAGGCCACTCACATAGTGGATTCAATTAGAGGCAAAACAAAGATGAAAATCAAATTAAAGGTCCAAAGAGAATTATATTGGGAAACAAGATAGGCTCTCGTGACCAATTGGGGGCATCTTGCCTAGCTATCTCAGCAAGACAAAAGGGTACATGGAATTAAATGTTCCTACAACTAAATCCTTGATTGTTGTTGCCATCCCCCTCTAGTCTCCAGCTTCGGCAACTCTGCAAAACGAAAGGAACAGGTGAGAGTTAGCCCTCTGTTCCTCCTCTGATGGTGAAATTAGTTTTTAGAAAGAGGAAAAAGCAAAAGGAGTTTAGAGAGAGAGAGAGAAAGAGTACGTAGGACAACTTGCCTCTCTGATGTGTTTATTGGTGTAAATAGTTTACATGGATTGACATTGTGACAGAATCAAGTTAAAATGAGAAGTTATCGCTAGGCTGTTATATGTGCATATGTGTAAGTCGTATGAATGTTAAAATAACTTAAATATATAAATAATAGAAGTTGCGACATATCCATTATATGTCTTCTCTTTTTCAAATAATGAAAGTGTATAGGCATATACACTATATGATTTCCCTTATTCCTTTCATATTCTAAAGGAGCAAGTAGGGAATATTTTAAAATTCGAAATTTTGTCCAAATACCTTAAAAATGTGAGGTAGCTATCACACCTGTCTGAGTCTTATTTATCGAGATAAGCCATAATGACTCAAAGACATTTATATTACCTCTAAACAATGACAAAAGAAAGATGAGTTCGCATGAAAGAAATAATCACAATTGTTAATTTTTTACTACATCTAAAAACATATATGGGTGCTTTGAGTAGGCCTTGTGGTTTTCATCATCATAGAGAGTGTGAAATAGACTAGCCTTTTTATTGACTATTGCAAGAAGTAGAGAAAGAACAACTTCGGTCCGGGTAAGTTTCTCTACCTCTTTGGATTGTTGTATTGTAGATATATAAGAGAGAATTTTGATTTTGCATGTTTTCACCTTCCCCTGAGACAACATCATATATAATATATAGTATGTTTGGATAATCAAATCTATTCAAAATCAATTAAAAATATACGGCATTATTTTGTATGATTGCATTTTTTAATTCTAACATTTGAATTCTTTCCTCAAACACAAGGTTCTGTTTTTTTTTTTTTTAAACAATAAAAGAATAGAAAAACTATTACATTTTCTTATCATCAATATTTGATAAACTTATTTTTTTAATCCTTAATATGAAGAACGGGAGGGGGGAAAAGGAATGAAAACAAAACGAAGCTCCAAGAGCTCGGGAATGTGGGCTATGGAGGACTTTGAATTGACAGGCCCTTTTGCCAAGTTTCTTTTTTTTTTGTTTGAATCTGATAAAAGGCTTTTGTTGCCATACTTTTTCAAGTGATCGAGGTAGCTGACTAATAAATCAAGAAGAGATCTATCTTTTGTATCTTTTAACTACCCATGATTCTACTGGGACTCTGCTAAAGAAAACCGGGATCCATTTTAACAAATAATATCTTATCACCTCACCTGAAAAGACTTGAAAGCGTTCTATGGCTGCCCTTGTGCTTCATTTTGCATGCTGCTTACAGTTCACATTCTTCTTCAGAGCTCCCTCACTTTCAGATGGAATATTTCTATCGCCTTTTATCGCCAATTCTGATTGCTCACCTGAATCCTGTTGCAGAAGAGACTTGGACTTTCTTGGCTTGCCACTGATAACCTCAACATTTACCTTGTCTAAAACCTTCAAGTGCTTCTTGGCGATCTTCTTGTCTTCTTGGTTATCCCCCGGCCGTGGATCTTCTATTCCAACCTCTTGTTCTGAGATTATATACTTCACTGTTTCCAGCACCGACTTTACCTCATGACTCTTGTCCTTTTCCTGCATCTTTCTTGCATAATTCTGGAACACAAGCATACCTTGATGCTTCTTAGCCATCTGCAAGCAGATATCATCTTCGAAGAAATCTTGCCCCTTCGTTGGCACATCCTCTGGACACGCACTGGCAACCACCTTATGATTCTTGTTCGTTCCTTCTGCTGAGCTATTGCATGCCATCAGTTTTTGCTTCTTAGAAACTTCTTGCTCGTGGTCACCATCAGCTGCCAATTGGCTGCGTTTCTTTCCTTTCTTACCCATAGAATAACATTTCCTCAGATCTGTAGGAAGATTTTCCACAAATACCTCCTCTTTTTGGTGATAATCAGGTGCATGCAAGACATGTTTCTGCTCTTTCCCATGTTCCTCCTCTGAGGCAACTCCACAACCCAAGGTATTCAAGATGATTTTGCCAAGGACAAACCTCAACTCACGAAGGTTTCCTTTGAAAAGTGACTCATAGTCTATCTCCTTAATTTGCCTGTTTGTATTTAAAGTTGTGACTTCCAGCGCCAGAACATTAAAGATCCCCATAACCGTGCCTGCCATTTTCTTGGAAACAAATACCTGAACAATAAAAAAAAAAAGGCTTTTAACATATTTCAGATATTGATATTAGTTAAGATATAGGAAGGGCTTTCAGCCCATTCGTCCTTTAATCCCTCAACGTATTGCAGATAACCATTTTTATCCAAATCACTATTTTCTAGCAACCTACACGGCTGAACTAATCACATGACTGGTACAGGACAGGTTTAAAGGGGCAACTATATCAAATCCAGCCTCCCATTCAGAAAATCTGGTTTATAGATAAAAAAAAAATAACCAGAAGTTTATAAAATAAATTGCCTTGATTGTTTCTTAAGCGGGAAGACTGAGTGTGACATATTTGCCCCTTTAAACTTGTTAGTGCCTGTCACATGACCGATCAAACCGTGTTTCTTGCTGAAAATTGATGGCTTGGATGAAAACAGTTACTCATAATATATTGAGAAACTATGATGAAACTACAATGGCAAAAAAAAAATAATAATAATACATGAGGAATCAAACTATAGTTTGGCTCCTTGAGGGGCCAAATGGGCTAAAAGTCCATACAAGAATAAGAAGTTATCACATCACAGGATTATGCAAATATTGTTAACAAAAAGCGGTAAATGAAGCATCAATTAATGTATTGCTCAACATTTTCTTTTCTTTTCTTTTTCTTTCAAAAACCAGGGATATGCTTTTGGTGTCCTTGGCTATCTTGATCATTGGAATTGCAAAGCAATCACAATCTTACCATATCAGAACAAGGGAATCCTGGGAATTTCACCATTGTTTCCTGAAGACTGGTTTTTTCAGTCAAAATATTAACAGAGCCTTTAACATATCCTGCAAACTGGATAATTCTTTTGGCAAGCTCATCATCTGAAATTGGGTCATGACAATCCAAAATTTCAGGCACATATGTACAAGCTGCTTCAGCATGCTGCCTAGCAAATCTGACACCTTCCTTCCACCTTCCATGATAAAGTACTGATGCAAATGTGAGAACAACAAGAGCCTGTTGGGGGTTATTAATCAATGCCAGATGAACAGTGAGTAATGCAACCCTATCAAGCACACATTGGGAAAGGAAATTAGTCAGAACCAGTTCCTTGGTACAACACACATGTATATACATTATAGACAAGTCATGTTGGAATTTTTTATTCATTGCTGTGGAAAAGAGAATGCATAGAAACTCAAGCAGGAAAATTTAGCATAATCTATACCCCATCCACTGAGAATCAAATATCCACTTTTGACTTAGTACAAAAATTAAAAATTAAGAATTATCTTTGACCATAAGTAACTTAGCCACGACGCCTTGTATTAATGTGGTCAGTGTTGGGACATGCATCGATAGAATACAAATATCTTAAGGTTATTTATGAATTTAAGATGGAAATTATATATATTTTAGTAAAGTAGGCATTCAATTGTTAACATCACATAATAAGATGTGGACATCTAGTTTTAGATGGAGGGTGAAAGTGATGTGCAAACTACAAACAAACAGAGATTCTTTCCCTGGTCGATATTGAAGACGTCCATGCCAAGAAGAAGCACAAACAGAGGGAGAGAGAAAGAGGTAATGCAAAACCAATGACCAAAGAAGAAATCTTTTTCTAAAATTGAGTGGCATAAGAGGACAATCAAGTCATCCCTTTGTTGGGGATTGTATGGCCTCTTGACATCACCCAAATTTAGAACATTTGACCAAAAATAACTTAATCTCTTACTCTTATTATTAAAGAAGTTAGTGACATGGAGATTCATTTCTGAATGGAGGGAATAACAGAACAAAGAGTAGAAAATACAGCATCCTTCTACCAGTATCAATTTAGGCTACATCAAGAAAAGTTATCAGCTTTATAAGTCCAAAATGTGCTCTTCAGTCAGTGCCATGCCAAAGGATGTAAACTTTATTCAGTTTCACAACCTGAAGCTTTAAGCTACAGGTGATGGCATCCGAAAGGAGAAATAATATAAACAATAGTTTTACACATCATCTGATCATATAGATTGGTTTAAGACTTTTCCAAATAAGATACATATAATGAAAGACAACAAGAGTACAAGGGAGAAAAAACAACAAAAAAAGAGAGCGTGATTGCATAAACATGTCAAAGAACGAGGCTGACAACCTTTGTAAAACAGTTATTTTTATTCCATTGCAATTTAGGCATGCCCCAGAAGAGAATGAATGATCCAAGAGGTAACACAGAGATGACCTTCCGAAGTGGTCCAAAAGATCATCTGAAAACACAAAATCAACAACAAAACAAAGACAGTTCCATTGTGGCCCTCTCATATAGATGTTCCCACGCTGTTAACTTGCACCGATGTGTAGCACAAGAGGACCATTTAAAAGATAGAAACAGTGAAGTAATATTGCATAATGGAAATATCATGTTAATGTGTGCATTCCTAGGAAAACTTGTGAAAGAAAGGGGCATTAATCAAGGGTTTCTTGTTTCTATTATTATTCTTTACTTTTGTTAGTTTCCTATTTCTATTTTGTTATTATTCTTAGGAGAGTTATTAGTTTTAAAAAAATTCCTATGGAATAGGTTTTCTATAGCTGTAATAAGACTTGCCTATTTAAAGGCAGTGGAAAGACATAATACAAAGAATTTTAATTAAACAAGAGATCAGAGTTTAAGAAAGAGATCAGAGTTCACTCTCTTTAAGGTTTCCACCTCCTTTTCACTGGCGGAATTTCATTTGAAGACAGGTTGAAATAAGAATTCAAATAAGGGAAGGGGCAGGAATTAGATTTGCAGTCAATCGCCATGTGACTCAATCCTACACTAGGATTGTTAACATGTCATCATTGTATCACATATCAACTGGTCACTTGGAGTCTAAGAATATGATAGTAATACAATTCAACTTGGACAGACAGAAACCGGTAAATAGCATTGAGAATATAACGAGAAGATAAAAAATAATATAACACTACTACTAGTACTACTAATAATAATAATAATAAATAAGTACTCTAGACCATCAGAATAATTCACAGTCAAATCACAACATATTTTCACGATGGGCAAAGAATAGGCATCTGATTAAAGAAAAAAAAAATAATAGAGGCTACCTATCCGACTTCTGAACTTGAAAAATAAACTTAAACTCACCATAAGCAGCCATGCGAAGGTCTATCACAACTAACCAATCGATCCAAATTCGATAATAGTTTCTGGAAAGAATTTAGTAGTCAAAAGACTAAACATATATGTGTGTGTATCCAGAAAAGCTGAATTCAAATTTAAAAAAAAATGTAAACATTAAATACAGAAGTATAAATAGAGGTTACCATCAGCATCAAGGGATTCTGACCCGATCCTCTATGGTCCTGTTGAACAAGGTGTGCTGCCTGCAATCCCAGAATTGTTCTATCAACAAGCAAAAATATCTGAATTGAACTATTACCCAGGGTAGAAAACCAAGAATAGCAAAGCAAAAAGACCTTACTTGAACAGGTAACAAAATCTCTAGTATGTGATATCTCTGAAGTAAATGGATAGAAGCCTCAGCAGCTCCGAAAGACAGCATATAATCCAATTCCATCAAAATTCTAGACTAGAAAAACAAATTGTGCATTTCAGCCAAAAAAAAAAAAAATAGAACATTAATATACATATGTCCAACGATACCAAAATGACATAAGGACACTGGAAAGGATATCTTTTCATTTGACCTGATAAGAAATCTTTGAATACTCAAAAGAAAGGAAGAAATCAAACTCTCTTAAAATATGTTAAATTATATATAATGATATCTACAATCAAGTAGAATTGTACTCTTCTTATATTATTAAATACTCCTGGTTACTCCTAGTTTATGCAATGACAAAAAGGGCACAGAGATCTTGTTACTCCCTAAAGAAATGGGAAAATAAAATTAAAACGGAATTGACAATAAATTGGTTATTGGCTAAGATTTCTATAGATTACCTTAGCCAAGCTCAAGATGGACAATGAGTGTTTGTGAATAGCATGCTCAGTCTCTTTTGAAAAAGAGAAGTTAAGACGAGCTGCTAGTCTCAGGCCACGCAGTATCCTAGCTGATTGAAGAATCATGATAAAAAATATCGTAAGATGCAAAAGATGCTGTGATAGCTCTTCGTGTATTAACATGACATATCTGTCTTATGAGGAGAGATGCACCCACCACAATCTTCTTTGAATGACGCTTCAGCTGGTATCAGAGTCTTTAACTGAGCACATATGACAAGAACATATAATAAAAAGTTCAGTCACAGACTGAAACAAAGTCAATTTCTTGGAATAAAATTCTCAGAAATTTAGTAAGCAAAAAGCAAACCTTGGAGGAATTTATATCTGACATTGCATTCGCATAATCGTATATTTTATTGACAAAAGGATCGAAGAACAAGCTGCAGAAACAATTTCAGATATGTTCTTAAGTTGAGCCAGAAGAAACCAAACAAGCTCAGCAAAGTTCAAACTATTAGAAATTTAAAGAACATAATCTATCAGCTGTGCCTCAAAGAATACTTTCCAACTATAAAGAATTCGGATCTCCAAAACAAATAAATAGATGTATTGAAAAGCTGCAAAGTTTTCAGAGGAACTGGGACCTAAATTCCTACTCACATTGATGGTGAACCTGTCATCCTGTTCCACAAGTATCCACCCCATTCCTATAGTCCCAGTACATGTGTATCAGACAAATGCACATAACCCTATTATGTATCATTGATTGGCTCATTCATCACTCGTAATTGTCTTATGCAGTCTCCACTTTCTTGCACAATTCCTTCAACTAAAATTTGCAATTAAATTGTTAAGTAGAAGACATTCCCACTGCACATCAAATTATAATAGAAAAATGGTTCCTTGAATGTATAGCAAGGTTTCAACAAGAATCGTGAAGACGATAAGAATCTAAATGCATATTGCGAAGGACGCAATATAATTTGAATTTTGGAAGGGTCACTGTCTCAAAATTGATGCAACAGAACTTCCCATATTCATAGGTTCTTGTCATCCTTTTCCTAATTTCATTCATCTCCTTTTTCTTGCAGTACGAAAGATTTATTCTTTTACCACTGTCATTCATTACAGTAGCATCTAAGAAGGCTAAAATGGCACACGATGAAACTAGGTCATTACTAGTTTGAAAGATGAGATTTGGAGGATGAGAGAAGCCTTAGAATAGTAGTGTAGAAGTTCTCCATTTGGGTCCCCCCTCCTTCACTACAGCCTTATAAAGGTCATGAAAAGCACAATAGAATTCACATCAGTGCTGTTTCTTTTTTTAATTTATCTACTCGAATTGCTCTATTAGTTTTTCATTTGTTTTAAACTCATGACAAAATCTTTAAATGAAGAACTGCATGCAGAACATTACAGCACTTTGTTTAACTGAAAGAAATGTTTGAAGCACTCGCCATTAATATCATATTGCTCTCTCTATCACACTTTCACCACACTGTGCAGATAACATGTCAATTCTTTCCCATGCCATTGTATGATCGTTCTCATTCTTATTTTTGTTTCTTGTACTGGTTCATACAGCACAGAAACATTCTGCATAAAAAGCTACCCAAGCTTGGAAAGGTCTATAACTAAAAGATTATTACAATTCGGCTTCAGCATATGTTTCAACTAAAGGTCAAATCAGTTTTAAGTTCCAATGAAACAACTTCCGGAGTAAGTCAGTACCTATTAACCGTAAAGTCTCGATGCATGCAGTTTCTCCAGAGAGTAATGTCTTTACGGTCACATCCTTTTGGCATTTGAGGAAGAAGAAATTCTTTTCCTTCTTTTCCTTTGTCCTTTTTTGCCACTGTCTCAAAGCTTGACACCTGGAGAGGAAAAAAGAAAAAAGGATTGACTTCATCTTATTTTCTGCAGAGGTAAGACCGTATATAATTCTAAGAAGAGTTAATGTAGGGTATATAAATTGACTATGGCATCTCCACGCAGAGCTAATTACAAACCTACCTCCACAACAGTGCCTTTTATATGCACTCTACATATGGGGAATCGCCTTCCAACAATCTCAGAATGATGAAAGTTCTTCCTAATCTGCAACGAATACAAAGCTTACCACCAATGAAATTCTGAAGCATATACATATGTAACAATCATCTGGTCAAATGAATATCAAATAGAGAAAACAAAGCTACCTGAGGAAGAGCAGCTGTTGTGATCACATCAAAATCTTTCGGTACTCTATTGAGGAGTAGATCTCTTACACATCCACCAACCAAGTAGGCTTCATATCCTATAACAAGATTCATTAGAAATGTGAACTTTCTAATAGTCAAATAGTTAGACAATTTCTTGCATCCAGAAAAATACAGATGGAGGGACAAGTATGAAGAAGTTAATCTATTGCATTGAGGAAACATGAAGATAAAGCAATACTCCGTTTCCTCAAGGAGCACTGGTCGTCAAATGCCAGTTAATGAATCCTTTATTCACAATCTGAAAGGATAGTAACCATTTAAATAGTTGTAATATCTCAATCCCACATCGAGATTATGTCTATGTAGAGTCATGGTACGATTGATAATAAGGATAGGCTTAAATTCCCATCCTTAGCATATCAATTTTGGCATAACAAAAATGATTGACAAGTAGTTGACCACGGATGCTAGTAAGCCTATAATCAAGTTTCAAGTCCATGGGTCCAGGGCGTGTAGTTTCTATCAAACATGTTATGGTTTTGGACTAAGGCTTTAAGAGGGGTGAATGTAATAACCCAATCACACATCCAAAATAAGTATGGTCACGTGATTGTATGATTGTCAAATAATTGGTTGTGAATGCAAACCTATAATCATGTTTCAAGTCCGTGGGTCTGGTGTGTGTAGTTGCTATCAAATTCATGATACGGTTTTGGGCTAAGACTTTAAGAGGGGGTGAATGTAATACTCAATACCACATCCGAAATAAGTATGGCCATGGTGATGGTATGATTGTCAAATACTTGGTTGTGAATGCTATCACGACTCGACAAATCCTGGTAGTAACCATAGTACTATTGAAACTAACATGTGAGGACATGAAGCCCTTATTGAATGGATAATCAAAAGCACTTAACAATTTGGGTACATTCCATAAAAAGGTTATCAGCAAAAACAAAAATGTTGAAATATATTAAATGAAAGCAAAAGCTAACATAACTAAGAGACTCTTCTAGCTGATGTTTCCCAATCAAATGGTATGAAAGAGATAGTTCAGTGATCTTTTAGTAGTAGGCCGAGAATAGTTTTGTGAGATGACGAAAATAACAGTTGAGCAAATAACAGTTGTTTTTCTAGAGTGGATATTGAGAATCCTATAAGTAATTGCGCTAATAATTCCATAGGACTTCACTAGTAATCTCTTTACTAGTAATCTCTTTGTCCCATTTTAACTTTGCACAAAAAGTAAAGAAACAATCCTTAATACAGTTAGTGGTCGGACATATGTGGAACGTTAGAGAGAAACACGTGTTTATTTTAGAGGGTATGATGTTTCTTTTCCCAACACAATGGATAGATATCTGAACATTTAAATTTTGCATGGCGAGGGTATAAATTAAGTGGAAATAACAAGTATTTCATCTATAACTCAAAACAGCAATAAATACTCAGTGCAAGAAAACTGGACTAACCTGCGCTTTGAAGAACTTTTAGAACAATCCACGGGGGAACTGGTACCATCGATCTGGTTATCCCCATTTCCCTTGAATCCAGCTTTTTCCATGGTGAAATCTCCATTTGTCCTATGCCATCATTTTCATCAGACAAATTTCAATTTCAAACACAACAAGTGCAACCTTCACAGTGTTGTAGGCACAAAATACAAAAAATCTCACAGAAGCAAAAGCACCCACCAAGAAACATTTTTTTAAACCTAATAACAAGGAAACAAACAACTTCTTCTGCGAGCACAAACAAAACGATGTATAATTTCAAAAGCGCAAAATAGAAGCATAAGGATATTCCAAATCCCAAGAAGCATTAGGTGCAAATTCCACAAGTCTTTTTCAATAACTAGGACAGCAATTACCATAGCAAACACAACATAAGTAGGAAGACAAGAAAAAACGAAAATGCAGCTGAATTGGCGTTCTCCAGCTTATTTCAGGATCATACCAGGATACCACTGTAATCGACGTCCAACTTCAACAAGAGTATGGTTTAATTTCTGAAACGGAAATCAAATAACCCGTTAAGAAAAGGCTCCCTTAATCCGAAGTGCTGGACAAAAAAGCCCGAAAGAGAACACCAGAAGCTAATCAAACAAAAACTCCTTCAACAATAGACCAAAGGTTGTTTCTTTCCGAAAATGCTTATGGTGGAAGTACCGTTAAGTCGAGGAAAGCTTTAAGGCGAGAGAACAAAGCATTGGTTCTGCCGGTGGATACTGAAGATATCGCCATGCGAAACCTACTGGCCAGAGGCTTGGCTTTGGCGGCAATAGCAGCCCATTGAAACAGGTGGTAGATCAACAGAGAGAAGGCGCGCTCGAGTCGAGCTTTAGATGGTGGGCGACGAGTCCTGGCCCTTGGCTTAGGCGTTAGGGCACATCCTTTTTGAGGGGAATGGCCAAATGGGAACCCTGAAATCCAGGGCCGACTTGGCTGTGGAGCCGAATGGGGGCACAGAGCACGCTCCCTTTCGTTTTTTTTTTTTTTTTTTTGCCCTTATATCCTCACTTTTGTGAGAATAATCTAGTCGACCCCAAAAGTCTACTGTTACTCAGCATCAAGGCCACGACATTTTAGAGAAACTTCGCATTGGCAAGAAACTAGCCCAAGCCATGCTCGCTTAAATGTCATTTTTTCTTTAATGATGAACTCAACACTGTAATTCACTTGAAACCTAAATATAAGATATGGTCAGTATTCTTTGAAAAACTTGTAATACACCCTCCAACCTTTTTTTAATTATTATTTTTCTTTTTGCCCTTCATCCATTTAGAGAGATACCTCATGACAAAATCTTGTCACTTGTCTTTGGTCTAACTTTTAATATGAGTATTTAAATCAACGAACATGAAAATGTTTACCATCAAATGTCATTCTTCCTCAAATATGGCCTCTCTCATGAATTCATCCTTTTCCCCATGTTTGATGGAAATCCTAAACTTTAACTCATACTTGAAATTCTACACTATCCATATAGGGTCCCTCTCCCAACACTAAACACAAATCCAAGTTTTGTGGACAGTAAAACTTACCAGTTATAGCATTGGTAGACACATGAGTCTCACAAGTCGTTATTGAGCTCAATTTGCTTCTGAACGTGGGCTTTGCAATACATGCAAATTAATCTTACTTACCAAACTTATGCAATTAAGGCAAATAGGATCGAATCCATAGAGAATTGAATTCAAGTTTAATAAAAATCAATCAACAAGTACAAAGGGAAGATTAGAAAAGTTTTGTGAAAAAGAATTAAAAACTAATTTAAAAGGTAGAATATAGATGAGAAAACTATTAACAAGAAACAATTTGTCAGTCAATTGTTACGGGGTCAATCATAAATCAAATAAAACAATTGAGTAGTTGATTTTAGAATTCGTTTTAGCTCTCAAATTCCTATCCTTTAATTACATCAATTTCTCATAGCAAAAAATAAAATCCCTAACTTAATCAAGTAAACTTTAGTCTTAGCAATCAATAGATTTAATCAATTAAATTGTATTAAATATCAAGGCATCATCAATGTCAAATTACATAAAACAAAGTAGTTTTACTCTCATGCAATTCTCTATTATTAAATCATGTTGGTAGGCAAAACCTAATTTAAACAATAGTTGCTACTCGACAGATTTAGCAATCTTAGTGATAATATTTAAACCCTAACAATATAATTATGCAAATTAACCTAGGTGATCAAGCTAAATCAGTAAACATAATTAATAGGTTAAAAACAAGAATTGCATAAATACTTAAAAATAAAGATCAAATATTTAATAAGGAAAACAAACAAAATCTCCTAGCCTCATATTAAAATAACATACTTTATGTTCTTGTTAACTAAAGAGAACTACTCACAAGGCATGATTAATAAACCAAAGAAAAGATAAAAGAAATTTGAATAGAGGAAAATAATCTTTTTGTCTTCAGGACTTTTCAAAAAATCAATCTTGAATTGTGTCTTCTAAAATTGATGAGAAGAGCCCAATTTATGTTAGTTTAAGACTAATTTAAGATAAATAATTTCCTAGAAGGATTCTAAAAACTATTTAGAATTTAATTACAAAAAAAAGTTCTAAAAGAAGTAGAAAATCCTTTAGAAAATAGGATTTGTCACGTATGGTAAGCTCGTCGGCCCCACAGCTTGCTTTTGTTTGCACCATAGCCTCCTCGATCGTCTGCAACACGGCCTGCTCAATGGTGCACTGCCTATTGTAGTCATTGACATTTTTTATAGTTCTTTGCACCATCTTAAAGTAATTTCAACCGTTTTAGAGTGATTTCAATCGAAACTTCTTATAAACAAAAACCAAGCATGGGGAAGTAAAATATATTTAAAATAACATAATTTAGGTTAAGTAACATAAAATAATAATAATACAAAAAATGACATAACACTTAGCCTAAATATGTATAAACCGACTCCACGAAAACTTAAATATACCTCTCATGATCAACAATTCTACTTTGATAGTTCTTGAATTTGACATCTCCTCTCCACTCAAATCGGATATCAAACTGACATACTTTAAATTTGATATGTTTGGTATGATGTACATCCATTTTGAACAAATCCTCTCCTCTCTTTATCCATCTCTTGAGAAAAGACTCTAAGGAATTGATTCATGAATAGTATTGGTTATACTACAATTTTAATAGATAAAATGTAAAGAAAAACTTGAAGTTAAAAAGTAGATATTTGGCTCTCTTTAAGGAGATTCAAGTCCACTATAGTAAAATATTCTCACCTTTGTCCTGTTCCTTCAAGGATACAACAACGAGACCAAAAAAAAAAAAACATCTTTCTTAAACTAGAGAGAACTCTCCTTTTTTTTTCTCTACATAACACGAACTTTTCACTTTACAAAAATTTTGTCTAATAAAACTTTTCTTGTGAAAACAAATGAAGAATTCCTTCCTTATATATACTTAAAAGAAAGGCCTTATTTACTAAACTAAATTTAATAAGAAGATCACATTAATTAATTTTTTAGGATAACTATAAATGAAGTGGAACCCTTTTTTTCTAATCTTTTCTCTAATTTATGCTAAATGAAAGATAAAATAATATTTAATATTAAAATTTTACAACATTTCCCTGAAGAGATGTTATTATTTTAAAACTCAAGAGATGAGGTATAAAACTAATCTGTTTTCATTTGAATAATATGTAAGTTTTAAATACAAAAAGTAGATAACTAATTTACAAAGTCAGAGAATAAAATTGGTGGAAGGAATTAACAGCTAGATATACAAAAATAACAAGCAGATTATGACACAAGATACAATATCATATATTCAATAGACTACTATAATAAGCATATGCTTCAATACGCCCCCTCAAGTTAGGCAACACGTTGTAATTTCTAACTTGAACACATTGCACAAGAAAGCTGACATGGGAAGAGCTTTAGTTAATATGTCATCAATTTGATCAATAGCATGAATGTGAGCAACACAGAGGAGATTTTTGATCAGCATCATAATGGAAGTCTATAGCAATATTGTTTCATTTAGTTGTTTCAATAATGTAGCAATGCTAACATTCAGCAATAGCAACTTGTTGAGGGGTGTATGGTGGGGCTACAAGATGTTCTATACCATTATTGTTGTGATAGGAATCAAAACTCTTACATTCACCACCACCATCTTGGTAAATAGATAAAATTTTGGCATCAAAATGTTTTTCCATTACAAGATGAAATTTTTTGTAATATCATTGACCTCAATTTTATGTTTTATAGGTATAGATCCAAGTTTATTTTGTGAATTGATCTACAAAAATGCAACAATACTGCTTCTTATTAATGGACATAATTGGAGAAGGTCCCCATAAGTCGCTAAATAGTTGGAGGGGTTTTAAGCTAGACAAAGTAATTCTTTGAAATGGAAGACAATGAGCTTTGTTTGATGAACATAAGTTGCAAAATTAAACTTATCTTGTGTTGAGAATGGAAAGGAGAATTTATTTAAAACAAATTGTAAAACTCTAGCATGGGCATAAGTGTCAATATGACCATTGAAGTTGTAAGCTTTTTTCAATTTGACCATTCAACTTTCAAACAAGTCAATTTAACTATTCGACTTTGAAAATTTGTCAATTTGACCATTAAAAAATTAAATCCTTTGAAAATTTTCACAAATTTGAATGGTGAAATTGACAAAAGCTTCAATGTTAAATGGCTAAATTGAGATATCAAACAAAGTTAAATGACTATGCAAATCTCACAAAGTTAAATTATCAAATTGACATGTTTAAAAGTTAAATAATCAAATTGAAAAAATTTATACAACTTCAGTGGTCATATTGATACTTATGCCCTCTAGCATATGGGTGTCCTAATCTGCGATGCCAGGTAGCCAAGGGAATATTAAGAGATGTGGAGTGAGTATGGGGTGATGTTGGAGATTGATGGAGGTCCAGGAGCTAACTTGACAAGAAATGAAGCATTGAAGAACTCCAAGCTATTTGGCTTCAAATTGAAGTACAAAAAATAATATATTAAGTATGAAGAAAATGGAGACCAAAGAGAGAGGTTGGTTATGAATGGTTCTTGGAAGCTACTGCATGAACACTTCTTGAAAGAAAAGTTCCATGAAATGAAGTGTCTGTATAGAGATTTGTATTTAAAGTTCAAGAGTCACAAAAAGTGTTGAAATACAAGTTGGGGAGAAATCGGCCAAACATCTTTCAAAAACAATAGAAATCGGTTAATGACAGCTTGAAGAATGGACAATGCAGTTTACAGAGTACACCATAATGCACACACCAGCTCGCCCGAATGCTGGTTCTCATGGGTGCCAGGGATCTACACCAAGTCAACTCAAATTTGATCAAGCCAAGACCTAACCATGACCAGGCTAAGTTGAGTTCTTTTGACTTTTCTTGGGTTTTCTTATAGTTTTTAATAGGGATTAAGTGTACTTAATTCCCTAGACATTTATTATAAGTCATATGGATCATTTTCAAGTCTTGACCTTTATAGAGGCTACTATGGTTGTAATTACAAACAACTTTTGAGAATTTAAATACAATAATTTTATATTATAAGACTCTTCTAGGGTTCTTGTGTGACTACAATTGAGCATTTTTTTAACCTTTTTTTTAGCCTACAGCCTGGATAATGCTATTGTAATTAAATCTCTAACAATCAAAATTGAGTCTTCGTATAGAATGCATTATTAAGTCTCTGATGGTCAAAATTAATTATAATTAATTGCTCTTTTATTTTAAAAAAAATCTTCAATATAAAAAGTTATTTATTTATAAATATATTTTATATACTAAACCTTAGGGTACTTAATCAAATTTAATTTTTTATTTAAAAAAAGCAGTTGGCGATTATCTTATAGATGCATTATACGAAGTGCAGTAGTGCAGTCCATAAATATATATATATATATATATATATATTAGAATATATAGAAATAACAAACAGATAATGACACAAAATACAGCATCAGATATTCAACAGACTGCTAGAGTAAGCATATGCGTAAAAAATTATGCATAACTAGTTGAATACGATATTATTTATATGTTTTTAATTAATTTAATTAATAATTTTATAATTTTACTTTTTATAACATATCATATATATTATATAAAATATTAATAATGTTGTATATAATTTTCTACAATAATTTAATTCTACCTTAAAAATAGATTTTAAAAATTTTGGCTTAAAATTTAGAAATTCTGAATTAGGATGTGTTTGGACACCAATGTAATTTGAGATGGATCTATCCATTATATTAGATGTATGTTTGGAGTAGAACCCATTTTTTACCCAAAACAAAAAATCCACTAATATTTTTTTAATTAATATATTTTCCCTCAGACTCTGTTGAATGGATTTTTTTCCTTCAACTCTTTTGAATGGAAAATGATGAAGTCAAATAGCCAATCTAAACACACCCTTAATTTTTTTTCCAAAACTAAAGTCAAGTAAATATTGAGGACAAGACCTTTTCCACTAATTTTATACTTTAACATTTCCGACAACTCTCAATGATGTACAATTTGTAAACCAAGGCAGAACTTGATTCTTTCAAAATCTTTTATCTCAAATTCTTGTTTTAATTAATTCATCGCATCTTGGACTCTTCCAGAGTTTCAATAAGATTGATATCATCAAAGTATATTGCGAGTATCACAAACAACCAAAATATATTTCTCAATCAGGACACATGGATATATATTGAATCATTTTTATATCCTGCTTTTAATAAACTTTCACTATGATAGTTATACCACATGTGTCCAGACTGCTTTAAGCCATAAAATGACTTTTGTAACTTAATGTAATAATCTCCACGATAACCATATTTACATGCTCTGGGCTGTTGAATCCTTTTGGGATTTTCATATAAATGTTATTATCTAGATTTCCATATAAATAAGCAGTTACTACATCCATTAAATGCATGTCAACTTTTTCATTTACTGCCAAATTCACAAGGCATTGGACTGTAATTGTATCAACTACATGTGAATATGTCTCATCATAATCAATCCCTAATCTTTGTAAAATACCTTGTGTAACAAGTTATGTCTTATATCTCACGACTTCATTATTCTCATTTTGCTTTTGCATAAATACCCATTTATAGCCACTAGGCTTTACACATTTATTTGTTTGAATTACAAGTTCAAAAACTTCACGTTTTGAAAGCGAGTCCAATTTTGATTTAATTGCATCTTCCCATGTTGAACATTGATCTCTATATCAACATTCTTCAACAGATGTTGGTTCAAGATCCTCATTATCTTTCAGAACATCAAGTGATACATTGTAAACAAATGAGTTATCTATAGTCATTCCATTAGATTCCAACTTCTTATCGAATCTATATAATTGATGGAAATCTCTGTATTATTTTGAATCTTTTTATCAGATGTCTCTTGATCCCTTTTGTCAAGTTTTTCAATATAATCATTTTGATCATTTGATCCTTTTTCTTCCAAGGATTTCTATCTTTTGAACCAAGAGGTCGACGATGCTATAGGTGTTAGATTTTTCTCTTTTGGGACTTCAACCCGAATAGGAGCATATATAGCTAGTAGATGTGATTTTGTTATTCTTACAATTGGTACGGTATCTGGAAATTGATTTGCTATCTTTTGTAAATGAATTATCTTTTGAACTTGTTTATCTAGATAATTCAAAGATGTTGTCTAAACAAACTCTTTTCCTTTTGGTTTATTTTCTCCTCCAAATTTAGGGAACGTTGACTTATCAAAATGGCAGTCAACAAATCTTGATGCAAATACATCTCCTCTCAAAGGTTAGAGATACATTACTATAGAGGGAGAATCATATCCAACATATATCCCCAATGTTCTTTATGGATTTTAGTTCGCTCATTGGGTGTTATAAAAGCATACACCATACATAAAAAAATTCTCAAATGAGAGATATTTGGTTCAAAGTTAAAAGCTAATTGCAAAAGAGAAAATTCATGATAACTTGATAGATAAATATGCACAATTGAGGCACCAAGCAAAATTGCATGACCCCAAACCGATAGAGGGAGATTTGTTCTCATTAAAAGTGGTCTAGCAATTGATTGTAATCTCTTAATTAATTATTCAGCTAAACCATTTTGAATGTGAACATGTTCTACGGGATGTTCAACAGTAATGCCAATTGACATGCAATGAGCATCAAAGGCATGAGAACAATATGCAAGCGACATTATCTAGATGAATCCTTTTAATAAGGTGATTTGGGGCAAGTAATCTCGTAAACGCCAGGTTACACGTTGATAATAAACAAACATGCAATCATTGGGTTGACGCATCAATTAGTACCATTAAATATCTAAATTGCCCATATATTTAGTGAATAGGCCCACATATATCACCACGAATCTGTTCTATAAATGTCGGACATTTAGCTCCCACTTTTACTTAGGATTTTCTAATGACCAATTTTCCTTATGAACAAGTAGTATGTGAATACTTATTTAATAACCTTTGACCTTTCAATGGACATTCATGTGTATTCTCAACTATTTTCCATATCATAATTGATCATGGGAGACCCAAACAGTTATGCCAAATGCTAAATATGGCAAAATCAGTAAACTTCTGATTTACTAAATGATGTATTTCAACAGTATCAATCTTTGCATAATATAGTTCAGAAGAAAAATACAGTAGTTTCTCTGAAATAAATTTCTTTCTAGAGACAATTTGAGGGATATAGTAATACTCAAAGTTATTTTCCTTAATTGTAAATATGATATCCATTTCAGCAGATATCCTTAAAACTCAATAAGTTTCTTATAGATTTAGAAGGAAATAATGCCTTATTGATTACAATTATTATGTCTCCAAGGAATAAAATACTAGCTATTTTGGAGCCTTCAATTAGTTTTGCAATGTCATTTATAGTATAAAATTTTGTTTCTCCCTCATAGTTAAGTTCCACTATTAATAAGGCAAATATCCTCAGTGGTATTGTTAAAGTCATGATTAGGAATAAGAGCTATCTGAACACATCAAAATACTTAAATAAATATATAAAGTTCTTTTACAAAGGAAATTCGAAATAAATCACTAACATTATTACAAAGAAATATAACTAAAAATAAAACTTAACTTAAAAAAACTAGAAAAAACATTAAACTAACTTGCTTTTGGTAGAATGACCATCTTCTGATGGTCAAATCTTTCTTTTAGATCCTTCCACAAAACAAGTGGATCTCTCACAGTAAGATATTCTGCCTTTAGATCCTCATGGAGATGAAGGTGGAGAAAGATCATGGCTTTTAGACGATTTTGTGATGATGATGCATCTACATTAGTGTTTGCCAGACCCATTGCATCTAGATGAATTTGAGCATCTAATGTCCATGATAGATAGCTCTTTCTAGAGATGTCAAGAGCAAAAATTTGAGTTTTATAAGGTTTGTCATGGAATTGTAGGATAGAAAAATATTTCTTTTCTTCTTTGTCTTGATCAAACTCTAAAACTTCTATGGCAGAGACTCTTGCTGATAACATATTGTGAATTTATTGTCACATAGCAATCACCGGCATAACGAGATTGAAGTAATAATGTAAAGTAAATAACAAATTATAACTAAAGAATCTAGATAGAATAGAGAGAGAATTTTATTGATCTTCTCTGAGAGTGAATCAATGAATGAATAAGTTACAACTCTTCAGTATAAGGCCCTATTTATAGGGTTCATGAGTATATATCAATTAGTAAGAATAGATAATGAAGAATTAGAAGATAAATCCTATCACTAATTAGAGATGTGATATAACTCTATCATCTATCTTTTGGAATGATAGAATATCTCTATCTCTCTCGATATAGGATTGTCACTTTGTTATAGGATAAACATCCACTATTTTGATTTCATAACATTAAGAGCTTTTTAATCCCAATTTCTTTTCACAAATTAAAAGTTATATGATATGAAAATTTTTTCACATATTAGAAAAAATAATTTAATAATAATTTATAGTTTTGATTCACATATATCCAAACTTACATAAGGGACCATCTCTCTAATTCCATTTCTTTGTTGGGTTAATACTCCTATTGTAATTATATTATTTAATAATTACAAAAATTTAAAAAAAAAATTTATTATCATTAATAATATTCTAAGTGTCCAAATTGTTTTGATGGTCCATCTACATAAACCATACCATCTCTCTACCTTAATGGCTAATATATATATATATATATATATATATATATATATATATATATTAGTTCCTAATGATCATGGAAAAATTAATAAACATTTCAACAAGCTATTTGTGATAAACCATTTTTTGATAAAAGTAGAAAAAAAAAACAATTTACTCATCTCATAAGGAACAAATAAAAACTTTCAAAATAAAGAGTTTATAAACATTTAAACTTACATATTCATAACATTGCATTCTTCCCTAAAAGCTTAAAAACTCAAAATTGGAAAAATGGCAAATCAATATGCTAAAACCTTTTAACTTTCTTCTTGATAATTTTGTTCATATTCTCATTGTTAGACAGCTTAATTACTACCAAATATCAAGATTATACACAAAAAAAAATAGAACATATAATTTAAAATTAAATAATTTATCAAGAGACTGACTGGCAACCTATGAGGTTTCTTCATTTGTAGATTGCAGTCCAAACATTCCCTGGGATGAAACATGGAAAAAATATTTAATTAGCAAAAGAGAAAAAGGGATTTTAATGATGCAAGAAGGGAACAGAGTAACAAATTGTGTAGATAATGGTAGATTATTGAACCATTATTTATAGATAAAAAGAGATAAATGAAGTGATATGGATGCATGGAGAGTTTCACAGGAATGGATAGTTTTATTTAAAAATAATAAAATTCATAGATGGTTAGTCATAGGAAAATGTCATTCATTAAAGGAAAGGAAAAAAAAATATAATATTTGATATTAGAAAATTCCATAGGGATAAAAATTTCAAAAGTCATTTAACTGATTTAAAAAGATTATTCAATAAAAAAAAGGTGAAGGTCTGAAATATTTTTATGTAATATTTGATTTCAAAAAATTATGTAGAGATAATTTGATAGGAAAATTTCAAAAGTCATTTCACCTAATCCCTTCAAATCATGTAAACACCATATAACAAGTATCCCACGTAGAACATGTAAAGTTGACTCCATATCTTTTTCACAAATATCATCTTAGATCCTAAGTAATATGACTAAAAAACATGAGGCTCTTTGTTTTCATACAACCTCTTCGAACTTGTCTTAGGTTGACTGAGGATTTTTTACCTTGCCTTTTAATAGTTGGGAATTTAAGTTAGATGGGTTAGGCCAGTCACCCTAGCGGATTCAATTAGAGGCAACTCAAAGATGAAAACCAAATTAAGGCAAAAACAGAGAATTATCTTGGGAAACAAGGTAGCTCCTGTGACCAATTGGGGGCATCTTGCCTAGCTATCTCGACAAGACAAAAGGTACTAGGAATTAAATGTTCCTAGAACTAAATCATTGACTATTGTTGCTATCTTTCTCCAGTCTTCAGCTTTGACAACTCTGCAAAACAAAAGGAACATGAGACAGTTAGCCCTCCGTTCCTCCTCCGATTGTGAAATTAGTTTTTAGAGAGGAGAAAGCAAAAGGAGTGTAGAGAGAGAGAAAGAGTGCAGAGAACAACTTGCCTCTTTTTGATGTGTTTATTGGTGTATATAGTTTCACATGGATTGACCATGTGACAGAATTAAGTTGAAATGCTTAGCTATCGCTAGGCTATTAGATGTGCATATGTTTAAGTTGTAACTCGTATGAATGTTAAAGCAATTTCCATAGATAAATAAGAGAAGATGCGACATGTCCACTATATGTCTTCCCCTTTTCAAGTAACTAGGTGATGATCACCGTAAGATGCCTGGTGTGTAGTTTTCTTTTTATTTGCAAAATTTATTATTTTGTCATTCAATATAGTAATTTTCTGTTGATCATTGATATTTATTATTTCAATAAGAAGAAAAATATAGTATTCGATATTAGAAACTAATCACATTAGCACAACATTTAGAATTAAAAAGACAAAGGTGCATATTGCAAAATAAAATTTGAAATTTGCAGCACAATATTTAGTATTAAAAAGACAAAGGTGCATATTGCAAAATAAAATTTGAAATTTTCTTTCTCTAATCTAATATGTAAAAGATGAACTCTAAAGTTTTACTTTCTTATTCAATACATTTGTGACAATTGACAAGCAAAGAATGACATAAACTATTGAAATTCTATTTTCTTTATTCATAAAGAATCTAAGTTGACCAAACCACAAAAGGAAAAAGAAAAGAAGAGAAGAGAAGAAGAAGAAGGAGTGAAAATAGTGTGGAAAACAACAAAGGAAGAGAGGGAGAAGAAATAAGAAAAGGAGGGGGAAAAATAGGTAATATGATGATGATAAAAAAATCAGAGGTCATCGTAGGAACAACAGGTGAGAAGAGGAATCGCAAGAACAACAGGTGAGATGAGGAAGAAAGGACTATTTTAGAAGGTCAAATCAAAGAGTGGAGCACAAAAGAAAATTTTGAAAATTTGTTTCTCACTGTGAAGTTAATAGAAGAAAAACACAACTTTAAATTTATTTAATGGGAAAAAAAATGAAATTCAACAAATGAGAGTTTTCTTTTGCAATTCAGCTTTTTTTATCAGTATTCTAACTAACGGCCAACTAAAAACACTCATTAGAAACAAATAATTTTGGTTGTCAAAATTAATACATCGTACTAAAAAGGTAAAATTTTCAAATCTTAGAATCCAAAACTTTGCTTTCAAATTTCATCTTCCAAATGCCTAAACCACATAAAGATTGCATGAGGTTTAAACATATCTTTAAACATTTGTGTGTATTTATGTAATGCTTATTCTTTAGAAAAAATATTATTTAGACAAAATAAAACCTGTAGAATTTTATGCACAAAGGATTCAGTACAACAAATCATAGAGGTAATAGAAAAACCCCATTGGTAGAGTTTATTGCATCGCTTTCGGAAATGTTAGAAACCTCTTCGAAATCCAAGACCATAACACCATCATCACTGGAAGCAGAAGAAAAGAGGATGAGTGATTATCATTATAATAATAATAATAATAATAATAGTAATAATAATAATAATAATAAAAGAAGTAACGTTTGTGTGTATTTATGTAATGCTTATTCTTTAGAGACAATACCACTTAGACAAAATAATCTTGAAATCAAATGATTTCTTTAGAGACAATACCATTTGATATCATTGTAATAATAATAATAATAATAGTAATAATAATAATAATAATAATAATAATAAAAGAAGTAACGTTTGTAGGTATTTATGTAATGCTTATTCTTTAGAGACAATACCATTTATAGAATTTTCTGTACAAAGAATTCAATAGAACCAATCTTGAAAGTAATGGAAAAACCCCAATGGTAAAGTTTATTGAGCTGCTTTAAAAAAAAGTGAGAAACCTCCTCAAATCCAAGACCACAACACAATCATCACTAGAAGTAGAAGAGAAAAGGATAAGTGGTTATCATAAAAAATATATATATATATAATGTAATAAATAATAATAATTATAAGATAAAACATCTAGAAGAAAGGGGAAAAGAAAAGAAAATATAATAATAAAGAAAAAAAGAGAAGAAAGGAAGAGAAAATAAAAAGAAATTAGGATAATAATAATAATAATAAGAGAAGAAAGGAAGAGGAAAAAAGAAAAGGAAGGAGGACGACCAATTTTGTACATCAAGCCACTTTATATATAATGCTATAATGAAAGTGTATAGGCATATACATTATATGCCTTCCTTTTTTCTTTTCATATTATAAATTAGCAACTTGTGAATATTTTAAAATTTGAAATTTGATCCAAATACCTTAAATGCAGGGTAGCTATCACACCTATCTTATTTATTGATGTAAGTCATAATGACTTAGAGATATTCATATTATCTCTGAACAATGACAACAGAAAGATGAGCTATGAAAGAAATAATCATAATTGCTAATTTTTTACTACAAGTAAAAACATACATAGGTGTTTTTCAGTAGTCCTTTTGGTTTTCATTGTCACAGAGAGTGTGAAATAGGCTAGAATTTATCGACTGTTGCAAGAAGTAAAGAAAGAACAACTTCGGTCTTGGAAAGTTTCTCTGTAGATTGTTCTATTGTAAATATAAAAGAGATAATTTTGACTTTGCATGTTTTCTATTGTAAAAAATGATTTTTCCATTCTCCCCTTCCCCTAAGATAATATAATATAATATGTTGTATGTTTGGATCATCAAATTTATTCAAAATCAATTAAAATATTTGACATTATTTTGTATGATTGCATTTTTTAATTTAGCATTTGGATTCTTTCCTCCAACACAAGGTTTTGTTTTTCTAAACAACAAAAGAATAGAAAAATTGTAACTAAAAACTATTACATTTTCTTGTTATCAATATTTGTTAAACTTATTTTTTATCATTAATATGAAGAACAAGAGGGGAAGCAATTAATATTAAAACATTGATAATAGTTTTGAAAAGGAATATGAACTTGAAAACATAATAAATAAATGAAGAAATTTCGTTTCATATTCCATGTGTATTCAATAAACCAAATTCAAATATTATTAAATAAGTCTAAAAAGCTATCAAACTTTTAATTTTAGTCTCAGACATTTCATTTCTTATAGTTTTATTCATTGCCAATTCATAGAAAAACAACATTATTTAGAGTTAAAATGTTGCATTTGGGAGTAGAGTTATTAATAAGGGATGAGTCTTTGGGTAGACTTAGATCCAATAATTTTAGAATGAAATGTAACTCTAAGGGCTCGATTGTGAGCTGAAGAGGACTTTGAATTGACAAGCATTTTTTGCCAAGTGTTTTTTGAAGGGGTAATTTTTTTTTTTTTTTGTCAAATAGGATAGGTAATTTAAAATTTAGCCACAATTTTAAGTTGTACAAATTTTAGCAAATAGAAATTTTTTTGGACTATTTTAACCCTAGAATAGAAGGGCTGCACAAAACAACTGTAGTCAAACAAACAAGCTCTTTTCTTACGGGCTTGCATGTTATTCTGTTATGGGTTGTTGAGAAGTTATTGGAGTTCAAATCTTTTTATATTATATTAACAAAACCCAACATATTGGAAGCCACAATCACACTTTCTTACAACCCTTCGAATCACTCTCCTTACTGTGAAGCATTATTGACATTCTAAACAGTTCTAGTAATTCTTCATCTCAATTCCAACCTGTAATAGGTCAGAAAAATACAAGTAACATGCTTCATTGGTGAAGTTATAACTCCTCACAACCGGAGTTACTATTTTTTGAATTAAAGATAAAACCTTTTTCATGGGTATTGAGTTTTCTTTTAGTAAAGGTCAGTTCTTTTTTGCATAATGTATTTCTCTCATGTCCATTTCAAAATTTATCTTCTTCAAAGTGTGATTTCGGACTTGTTGTTTTCTTAAAAGGTTTGCATTTTTTATGGGTTGCATTTATAAGTTGCAATAAGTGATTTTTTACAACTAAATAACTGAAAAATGCTTAATTTCTTAGTTAAAACTTTGATGAGGTTTGTTTTTTTGTTTTGGCTTTTTTGTGGGTTGTTTTTTGTTGACTAACTGGTGGTTTCATGTTGGGTTGTTGATGTTTGTTTGGTTTTGTTTTTGAGTTAAGGGTTTATTCATATTTGCACGTACTATTAGAAAAAGGTAATTTTGACAAATTTTTTTACTGACTTGTATTACTGTCAAAAATTATTGACAGAATTAAAATTTTTTACCTTCAAAAAGTTAACCGCCAATAATTTTGAAGATGTTTTAATATCTGTCAAAAGTCGTTGATAACTAATTAGTCAAAAAAAATTAGATTTAGCAATCACTAAAACAATAAAATAAATTTCTTGATTGGCCTTACTTTAAAGAAAATAATTTTTTTTTACTAAAAAAGACCTAAGATAATTTTTTTGCCAATAAATTCAATCATATTTTTATATTTGTCAAACTTTGTTTGCCAAGTAATCTATTAAAAATATATATTAATTAATTTTTATTTTTTATAGGTCATTAATATCCATGAAAACATTTTTGGTCATTAATTAATTTTTCTTAAATATTTTTGACGTCATACACTTAACTCGTCTGAGCTAATTAAATTAATGAATACATATATTAATGTAATTGATTTTTTCACTACTATTTTTTAAATAAAATATTAATTTAATTAACAAAATATATTTGATTACATATAAAATTTAAACATAGTTTATTACATTTTTTACATATTTTACTGAATGGATTAATTAGAATTACATATAAACATGACGCCTATAAAATTTTCCTATCAATACATGACGCATATGGATTAATTGGATGCCCAGACTACTTCTAAGTACTTGGATCAAATTCAATTTGCTTCCAAGCTCTAGACTACTAAGCCTTGAATCATCTCTCTTGATGTTTCTTTCTTTGCCTTTGTACAAATTGTTCCTACATAGAGAGAAGAATTACTTCATGTGACAATTCGAGGCATTTATTCTTTTGATTTTTTTAATTGACTTTTAATTGCTTTACTTAACATATATATTTTTTATATACCATATATTTCTGAATTTTAATCTTAAAAATTTTCGGAATCATTTGAAAAGTTCAAAAGATACTAAAGATCAAGACTTGATATTGGTCGGTTTCCATCAATATCTTAATTGAACTTTGAAGATCAAAGATGCATAAAATCATCTTTTTGAGTTTTCACACAATTAGCAAATTAAGCAGTCCCACATGTAGCCAAGACTGAAATAATTTTTTATGGATGGGGCAAAGAAAGCTGGGTAGCTAAACTTCAATGCCGAAGGTAGCCAATCCATGCGATTGAATATGGGATTGAAGAGATATTATTGTTTAATTTGTATTACCGATTGAGAAAATGAGAATGGAAATTGAAAAACGAAAAAAAGAGGTATTCCAAAATGATAATTCCTGTAGTGGAGGAAAGCATCATGAATAAAATGAGATTTTTATTAGGTTTAACAATTGCTGCTACTCTGGAAAGCATCATGAATAATTGCTTAAGGAAATCAATCAATGCAACTACAAAATTAAATATTTTGGAATTTCACTAGAAACCAACTATATTAAATCCACCAATAAAAAATATAATTAAATTTAAAATTTTTCTAAAATAAAACATTTTATAAATTTACACCATTTTATAATTTTTATGGATAATTTTGTTAATAATTGAAGATAAATTTAATTGATATGCCATATCAACAAATTGTTGATGTAATCTCAAAAAATGACTTTTTTACAAATATATTTTCTCCCTAAAATAATTAATGATGATTCAAATCTATTAAAAACTTTTGATAGATATTTTTTATTCAAAAGAAATTAAATAATAAAATAATGATTTCTTGGTTTATAGTATTTTGTCAAGAAATCTTTTTTGATGGAAATTTCGATTCAAAACACCAATTTGTTAAGAGGTTCAAAGTGATGACAACTTCGGTAAAAAATTCGTAAAAACCATATATATTTTTGACGGATTTGACTATTTATTGATGGAATTTTTCAGTTAAAAAATGAGCTTTTTCTAGTAGTGACGAGTTGTTGTGTGTGAAGTTACTAGCTGTTTATTTGAGTTACTGATTGCTCTCTTGAGTTATGTGTTATTTGTTTTAGTTACTAGTTGTTTATTTGAGTTATGGTTGTTTATTTGAATTAAGAGTTGTTGTTATATGAGTTATTGTTTATTTCAACTAAGATTGATTGTTTGAGTTATGTGTTGTCTATTTGAATTAAGAGTTGTTATATGAGTTACGGTTTATTTCAATTGAGGTTGTTTATTTCAGTTATGTGTTATCTATTTGAGTTCAGAGTTGTTGTTATATCAGTTATGCGTTGTTTATTTTAGTCACGGATAGTTTCATGTTCTCTCTTAAGAATCACTGCTGATAGATCTTCTTTTATTTTCCTAGATAGAAAGCTATGTTGTCCACAATAAGGGCAGCTGAGAGAGGATGTTTATGTCAATATAGACCACATGACCTAGATCCTAAGGCTGGGTCAAAACAAGATTTATCATGGAGTTTGTTCACTACAGTAAAGCCCTGAAAGAGATAGTTTCTAATATTTTGTCAGTATATATACACCTTCTAAATCTGATAAAGAATCAAATCATAGAGCATTTCGCATGAGAGGAAGGAAGGCAGATCTTCAAGATGCAGAGAAACTTGATCAAATGTTAGCTTCATGGTGAATCCAGTTTTTTTTTATAACAGGTTGTTGTTTGTTTAGTTACAAGTTGTTTTGTGGAGTTACGAGTTGTTGTTTGTTCATTTACGCATTGTTTTTTTAATTGCTTATATGAGTTATTATATTTTTTTTTCTAACACTGAAATGTTTCCTGCAGTTTGAGACTACCTAACATCAAGTGATATGTAAATACCGAATTCTTTTAGAATGTCGAGCCTAAAAAGGTTTGGATGGGGCTGAACAAGTGGACTCTGCTTGTGGAATACATAATCATTTTACTTATGAATATTGAACAATTTATGTTGTTTTTTTTACTAACACTATTAGTGATTTTGTATATAATCATTTTAATGATTTTATCTAACTATATATTCAGTATGTTAATGAGATCGGGGAGTTTTAAAGATTTTCTATTTATATTTTGGTGAAACAAGTACATCACAGAATACATAACCATCGATAGCTCAAAAACAACTTGTAACAGTTACAACAACAATCTATAATAGTTACAAAAACAATATTAGAATGTTGAATCCGTGACCTCTTTTAAACACCCCGTAATAGAAGAGAAACAACTTGTATGGCTAAAACAAAATCATGAACTACTTAGAATTGCATAAGAATGCTCATTGCATCAACAATACTAAAGTAAAAGAACAGTAGATAAAGTTTCTACACAACTCTTAACCACTTCTAAACATCCCTTGAGAATTACAAAAACAACAAGTGACAGTTACAAAACATCCTATAACACATAAAAACAACCAATAACTCTAGAATAAATAACACCCGATAGCTTCTATAACAAAATGTACAATTTTGTAGAGTTATTTTGCAATGAGATGGAAAGAATTAAAAAACAAAATAAATACAATTCACTCAATCAAAGCTTGTATCTGCCTAGACATTTCTATCTAGGCATTTTGTGTGGCATTGTTGTTTGCATATTGAACATGTCTTGATACATCCAATTGCTCCTTGGAATGATCGTTTTCATTATAAAAAATGAATAAATATTTTTATTTTTGTGTTTTGAGATATATTATAAAATAAAAAATCATATCTTTACGCTCAAATTCATGCAAAGATTGAATCTTTATGGAAGAAATGTTTATTTTAATCTAAAAACTGAATAAGTATATTTATTTTTATGTTTTTTGTCCAGATCATTCATAACTATTAATGCCAAGGAAAAACAACCCTTAACAATTATAAAAAATAATTTGGTACTTCACAAAACAACCCTTAATAGATAAAATTACAATCCATAACAGTTACAAAACTACTCATAAGAGTTACAAAAATAATTCGTAGAAGTTACAAAAACAACATATAACAATTATAAAACAACTCGATACTCCACAAAACAACCATAACATTTAAAATTACAATCCATAACACTTACAAAAACTACTTATAAGGGTTACAAAAATAACCCGCAGTAGCAGTTACAAAAATAACCAATAACAATAACAGTTATGAAGGATTGAGATGAAAAAAACAAAAATAAAGATACCTATTTAGTTTAAAATGAACATTTTCTCCATAAAAATCCAATTTTTACATGGATTTCAGTAAAAAGATGTGAATTTTGTTTATAATATATTTCAAAACACAAAAATAAATATACCTATTTATTTTTTAAGATGAAAACAGACATTTGTTTCATAAATATTCAATCTTTGACGGATTTGAGCATAAAGATATAATTTTTTTATAATAATTTTTTTTAAAAAAATTAAGATATCCATTCATTTTTTAAGATGAAAATAAACATTTCCTTCATAAAAATTCAATCTTTGACTAATTTGATCATAAAGGTGTGCTTTTTTATATAATATATCTCAAACACAAAAATAAATATAACCATCCATTTTTATGATGAAAACCAACCTTTCCTCATTGAATCTTCAATCTTTCCACGGATTTCATTTGAAATATGTGATTTTTTTTTGTGAACTGTTTGTGCTTCGGTTTAAGTGAGGGAGGAAGAAATTTTGAATGATGTAGTTGAAAATTCTTGGGAGGATTTTGTAACAAAAATCTGACAAAAAATAAAAAGAGTTTGTTTAAATTCTTAGTAAGGTATTTAGGTAAAATCACATGTCAAAGTGATTATATTTTGAAAGAATTATAATTATTGCTATATTTTAAAAGCCTTATCCAAAAAGGACTATCAAGTGCAGTTTCCTCCTTTAAACCCCCCCCTGAAACACACACACATCAAAAGGAAAAGAAAAGAAAAGAAACGGGTCTTTTAGTCATCAACAATTAGACAAAAGATGAAAAAGAAGTCTTCCTTAGAAATCTATAATCATTTTTTCATAACAAGAGGAAAAAGTGCCTAAAGTAATTATTATTATTGGAAAATAAAATTTGCAAATAAAATGGTAACCTAAAGAGTTGCTAAATACGTAAATAAACTAAATTCTTATACTTTTATTTTAAAATTTATATTTGGTGCATTAGTTATTATTGAAAAGAGTTCGATCTTTTTTTATTGCTAACTTTTGTTACTCTATTGTTAGAAAATGGCATGGAAATCAATAGGCTTCAAATCTTTTAATACATTTTTATATGAAACTCTCTAATACACCAACAAAAAACTTACATACAGTGATTTGATTCTTGAGTTGTTTCTCAATTCATGGCCCAACTCTTAAATACACCAATTGAAAAAAAGTTCCCAAGAATAATCCAATGATTCAAGCTTAAGATTAGATTGACCTTTTGTTGTTAATGCAACATTTAACCAACCTAATGAGTTGAAACTAATCAACAAATAGTCAAGAAGATGAAAAGCCTTTGTTTGAAGCTTGTAAAGGACCCAAGAAGAGCTCATAAGAACACTCAAAAGAAATCAAGTTTGATGCAACTCAAATTATCATATTGTTTGAAAAAGTATTATGAGATATGTTAAGTCTTACAATCATAATATCATTTATATAGGCAAAAAATCTAACCAAAGACCTAAATTTTGTTCTTAAAGTGTAAGAACATGAATACCCTTAAAAAACTATCAAAAACTACAAAGAAAAGTCAAGAAGAAATTAAATTTTCTACCAGCTACAGGGATGACTGTCTCCAGTCCTTTGGATCAGTTGATCTCCTGATGGCACAGGTGGATTTCTATCTTGGGAATTCAGTTTGACACGTGTCAGTTGATAGGACAGATTAGTGTAGTTGTTCTTTACTGTTTGCTTTGTTCTTTGACCTTGATTGAGTGCTTTTTTCTTAGTTCGTCAAAGCTTGATTCTTGATATATCATGGTGTGTTTCATGCCCATTTCACTCATGTTTTCAAGCATAAACTTAAAGTTCAAATCCTTGTACATATGTCTCCAATCATTCATAAGATCACTTTCAAAGAAAGTTTAAGTTTTTTCCATTTTTTGAGCTATTTCAACCAAGACTTTCTTTAATCTTGAAGCATTAATCTTTATCCTAAAAATGTCATTCTTATATTTGAAATACAAATATTTGAATATGAGCTTCCATTAAAACTTGATACCTTCAAAGATATTCTCATAATCATCCAAGGCATCTTTCAAGGCATCTTTCATCACCAACGAGAACTTATTCTTCTTCAAATTCCCTACTGAAACTCCATCTTTGTGATTGACATAACCTTCATTCTTCTATTCTCTTCATATATGGTAGTTTCGATAAATATTTCCAAGCCAAGTGTGCTCCTTGATCTCTATCACATCAGGTTTAATTTTTCTTTTTTAAAGTTTAATTAATAAAATATCTAAAAAATAATTAAAAGATACATGTAAATTTTTTATTAATTCTCACCTAAAATAGTGATAAAATATAGCTAGGAAAAGATAAAAAATTCCCCCTCCCCTTCAAAATCCCACCCATTGATAGTAAATTATATGAAAAAATCTTATATGAATCCAAGTTAATACCTGAGACATGACTTTTGTATCTCACATATCATTTAAATTATTAAAAAAATACGCAAATCTTTTGATAAGACAGAAAAATATTAAAATTTTTATTTATTTTTTTACTATATATAAACCACAAAATTCATATATAAAAATATAAAATTATATATATATATATATCAGAATTTTCTATACTTTGTGGATGGACAAATTGATGGTGTCACAAATGCCTAAAGAGAGAGGCGAGAAGTATCAGCGTTTATTCCTCTAAAATTTGAGTAAATCTTCTTACTAATTTTAGAATATTACAGTGAAATTGTTAGCACGAAAACGGTAGGCATCCGGTTGCCTTAACCATAACAACATCCACAGACAAATAATGTCTTTTTTCCCCTGGTTTCCGTCGAATTAAAGGCATATCTGATTCCATTGGTTGATTTTATTTCATTTTCTTTTTCCTTTAAAAAATATTAATTAATTAATTTGATTTTGCTAAGATTATACTGGTAGTCCTAATTTATTTCATTACACCACTACTCCTAATTAAAAAAACTCATCAAATATACCATATTGTAAAATATATTAATTAATAGTATTATATTGTGCCCCCTTTCTCCATAGCCCTTCCTTCATTCAATAGAAATACGCGCAATTGCCCTCCTCAAGTACTTTGATATCCCTATCAATCGCTCATCGAACCCAGTTTCACTTGTACAATTATTGTTATTTAATTTAATTTATTGAATTAGGTTTTCAAAAGTTTCTCTGCATACTTCCGATTTTTGGTTGTGTTGGAGAGGAGTGGATTGAATTATGGGCGGCGGAGATGCAAATGTTACAGGCACCAGCGACGGCGCCGATAACAACAAACCGAACATCGAAACTGTAGATGCTGCTGAAGTTGAAGGTGGAGTCACAATCAATATCCGATGTTCTAATGGTTCAAAATTTTCCGTTAAGGCGAGTTTAGAATCCACAGTCGGATCTTTCAAGTCAATTCTAGCACAGGAGTGTGATATACCGGCGGAACAGCAGCGCCTGATCTATAAAGGCCGGATCTTGAAGGATGATCAGACTTTACAAAGTTATGGTATGTGGATTGATTATCTAATTACCTATGAAACAAGTATTACAGTTTTCAGATTTCGGTGATTGTTTAACCGAAAATTTGAAAAGTTTTATTTGAGTAAAAGAAGAATGAATTTTTAGTTGTTTAATAGTGGATTTTCTGTGGAATTTTGTTGCTTTATTACAGGATTTTTTCTGCTATGTATATATAAATTGGGGTTTTTTTTAAAAAAATTTATTTTATTCAAGTAAAAGAAGAAAATTATTGTAGCAAAAGAAGGATGCCTTAGTAGTGGATTTATTTATTTTTTCTTAAGTTATCGTTTTGTCAAAAGTAAGAAATGAATTTTATGAAAAAAATCGGAATCTATTTCTGTTGTTCTCCGAACTGATTGTAATTTCCCCCTTTGAGTCGGATAGGAAAAAATTTGAAGTAATAGATTTTGTATGACTTATAGCTCTTTGGACTATGGGAGAATGTAGTTTCTCAGATGGGGATGTGTATATAATTTGAGGGATGGCTATGAACTCTTTACATTATCAGATACTCTGATATTTGTATCTCAAAGACTTTTCAGCTTTTCAGTTTAGAAAATTTTGTCCCTTGCTATGGTGTCAAAAGCTAGCTGGATCACTTGTATAAATATGGACTGATTCAGTAACTAGCAGACATTTAGGTTATTTTAATGATTGGATCCTAGTCCATTTACAAATTCAGCTTTTGCTGAGACTTAATTACTTTATGTGAATTGTTGCAAATAGTAAAGCAAATATGGTCTCTATGGATATGGAATCATTTATTCAAAAATTTTGCTTCATAAAAAAATTGTTTTTGGTGTGATAAAAGATGTGCAATCCGGATTCGGAATTTGAGTCTTGCTTTCTTAATGCTCTCAAAACTAGCTACCTAACTAAATAATGTAAGAGACCAGACCAGTGATACCATCAAGAACATGCTTTCGTTGAGGTTCCTTTACTGTCCATTCCTTTTGGCATTTCTTCAGCTTTTGATGGTGCTCTCCCTCCTCCTTTTTCCTTTACTGATAGCCTAGTTTCTTCTCTGATGTCATATGGACTAAATACTAGTCGTTTATATATTACTGTATTCATGTTTACATTGTCCAACGTATCTGTGGGTGGTTGATAGGTCTGGAGGCAGATCACACAATCCACATGGTTCGTGGCTTTGCATCACCTCCTCCTACTGCTGCAAACACAACATCTGCGGCTAACGCTGCTGCACCTACAGATGCTGACCCTAGTGTTCCAAGAGATACTGGTTCCAATGGGGGTGCAGCATTTGGTGGAGCTGGCTTGGGAGCTTCATTGTTTCCGGGGCTTGGTTTGAATGGATTAGGATCTGGTCTTCCTAACCTTGAAGAGATGCAGCAACAATTCACTCAAAATCCCAGCATGATGCGGGATATATTGAATATGCCTGTTGTTCAGAATATCATGAATAACCCGGAGATTATACGTAATTTGATTATGAACAATCCTCAGATGCGTGAGATCATGGACCGCAATCCTGAGCTTGCTCACATACTGAATGATCCTGCTACTCTCCGTCAAACGATGGAGGCTGCACGGAACCCTGAGATCATGCGTGAGATGATGCGTAATACGGACAGGGCAATGAGTAACATTGAATCTTCGCCTGAGGGATTCAACATGCTGAGGCGTATGTATGAAAATGTTCAAGAGCCATTCCTCAATGCCACAACGATGGCTGGGGAAAACAGAGGAGGTGGTTTGGGAGCCAACCCTTTTGCTGCTCTTTTGGGCACACAAGGTGGAGCTCCAGGCAGAGAACAGTCTACTAATCCTACATCTGCTACTACTGATTCCACTGGAAGTTCACCTGCTCCGAATACAAATCCACTGCCAAATCCCTGGGCCTCCACTGGAAGTAATCATCCTTCCTCTTCTGCTTCTTTACCTTCTATACCTGTCTTTTTTGGCTCGAAAATGCTGCACTTTATGTTTGCTGCTTTGGAAGTATAATCTCAGTTAGGATGTGTTCTGGAATTTTTTGAATATTTCCTTCAGTTCACTTTGGGCTGTTCTGTTCTTTTTCCTACGCCTGCATGAGCAGTATATCTTTTTAGCTCATTGTGGTTTAATGACAGCTGAACATAGATGGTCTCATCTACAATGATAAGCTGTATCTGCATTTGTAATATTATTCATTCATCAGAATATTTTGGACTACTTTTCTATGCTTCTTTTTGGGATAAGTTTCCTGGTGGATTTATTGGAGGTTGTCTGCCTTTTCATTGACATGAACTTTACGTACTGTGTGGCTGTTAGAAGTACTTTTGAATAACTACCGTGTGGTCTAGCACCCACCCAAGGATGAATTACAAGAAAATGTTTGCCCTAATTCTTATGATAAATTTGGTCCAGAAAGCTCTATGATTGTAGTAACTCACAAATAGATGATTTTCTTTCTGGCCTGTCCTGAATCTCCTGGAAGCTGCTAAAGCATGTGCTATTTACATGGGCCTGCATATTCTTTTTTTTTTTTCTATGTAAACAAAATTATAATATTATCTTCTTTTATGGTTATCAGTTCACTTCATATTTATTTATTTGATCTTATTCTTATTATAATTACTTGGACATTAATATTCCTTTTCTTGCTTCCTCTTTCAATAAATTTAATATGTATCTTATGAATAATCTGTTAATGCTTTAAATTTTGCAGCTGGAGCTGCCCAAACTAACACCACTGCTAGGTCTACTCCTGCTGGTGATGCTAGGCCTCCCCCAATTGGTGGCTTAGGTGGATTAGCTTTGCCAGAGCTAGAGCGAATGATGGGAACTATGCCTGATCCCAACTCAATCAATCAAATGATGCAAAATCCTGCCTTATCACAGATGTTCCAGAGTTTCCTTTCCAACCCTCAGTATTTGAACCAGGTGATTTCTCTCCTCATCATTGATTAATTTGTGCTTGGTTGTTGAAACTCTTTATGTTAGTTTTTTCCTTTTTCAATTGTCATCTTATGAATTTACCTTTACTGACCTTTTTCTATCATACCCTTCTTATCTAATCATTGAAGTGTTCTTGTATCATTTTCAACATAAAAATACTACTATCCAGGAGGTCTAGTTAATTTTCAAACCATTAGTTATGACTTTTTAGGAGAGAGAGAAAATTAATAATGTTGAGAAAACTCATTAAGTTAATCTTAATCTTTCTCTTTAAAAATCACATAAATTTAAGGATTTCCTTAAAACGCTCGAAACTCTTTTTTATGAAAGAAACAAAGGGAGTATTTGGCTTTTTTCGTCCTAAAATTCTTTTCGAGATTCTTATTCTTGATGTTTGTGGGCTTTTAGATTATTGGCTTTAACCCACAGTTGCGGAGCATGGTAGACTCTAATCCTCAGCTTAGAGACATGATGCAAAATCCAGAATTTATTCGCCAACTGACCTCTCCTGAAACAATGCAGGTAATTTACTAAGTTATTTAGTCTTCTTTTTCTTTCTCTCTTTCAGCGGCTCTCTGTAGTTTTTTCCCCTACTTGTGGTTTTTTTTCCACTGCAGACTTGTTATTAGTATAATCCTTAGCTTTCATGGGATGAGTTTTGTCAAATAGCTCTTTTAACCCCTGAAGGTAGAATAGATGAGAATTTATTATGCTCAAATAAATAGTACAGCTATATTTTGCTTAAACCATTAAAAGCACTATGGCTGGTCAACACTCCAACCGAAATCGAGTAGATTGGGGCTAGCTGGCAACTGCTAGTATCATTGTAAAGTGTACAAATGGTAGTTGAATTAAGATGAGATTGGTAATACTCAGGTTGTATCATTTCATTAGTTAGCAACATCTTACCATGGCAGCCTTTCAAATTGGAAACCTTTTGAGTTGCTGGACACTTATTCCTTTTACCTGGTTAGTGGATGCATATGTTGCAACTAGATTGGTTAACTAACAAAATTATGCTTATGGTCAAGGGATCATTCCCCAGTTGACTATTTCAAAGTTGCTTGTTTTCCTATGCCTTTTCTGTTCTTCTATAAGAATACGAAGTTGGTTTTATAGAACTTCTCCTGGAGCTAATCTGCATTGCCTCCTGTATTGGATTAGTAGCGTGAGTTCTGGATCACCCGTCTAATTCAAGATTATAGTTTTATCCATGGCTTTTTGGATATTAGTTTTGTTTGGAATATTTAGCTACATATAATAAGATTACTGTATATTTGATATTCACAACTTAATACTTCAATTAAAATCCTAGAACAGGAATGAATTTTCTCACTCAATATGTTTTGTAATGCTTTATTTTTGTTTTTGTTTTGTACTCCTGTTTATTTCAGTTCTCTTGCTTTGCTGGCTTTTGATGCTATTCCAATTTTGGTTTTCCTCTCACTTTCAGCAACTTATGACACTTCAGCAGTCACTCTTTTCTCAAATTGGCCGGCAACCAACAACACAGTAAGTTATATGTATCTGAATTGGATATTTGTGGTAGTCCTTTGACTGTCATAACTTATTTAGATCACTCTCATGAGTGTATACTATGGACCAAAAGTTCTAGCTGCCTGACATTCGGATGGTCATGCTAAACATTTTTGTGCTGATGCTAACCTTAGTTCAAAATTTTCTGACCAATGTTCTTTTATTTGCAGAGACTCTGGTCAGAATCCCGGAGGAGCAGGTACTTTAATATTATTTAACCCTGTTCTTTACTAATTTTTACTAACTTTTGATCAGTATAATGATATTTTTGTTTCTGGCTAGTTGAGTATTTTAAGAGGTTCTTGAGTGAAAGCTGTACTAACTTTGGGAGAATTATGTGTCTGAAAAGCTTTTATGAGGGCTTTCATGATTTCACTTGTAAAACAGCCAACTAATGTCCAAATGTATATGATCAGATAAGCTTAACTGTTTTTATATTTTAAACTAGGAAACTAACCAGATCGCTTGGGGAATTGATACTGGAATAGAGAAAAGAATGCACGTAAGAGTTAGAAAGAAAGGCTATACTTGATATTTGTACATAAATGGAAAAATTTGCACTCAGTAGGTTTTTTATATCAGATTGAGAAATGGATTTGGCCTGCACTGCTCTAATCATCTAATATGGTTTTTTATTTTTATAATCATTATTTTTTTTTAATCTCAATTTAACAGGGACATTTGACATGGAGATGTTGATGAACATGTTTGGTGGACTGGGTGGACTGGGGGCTGTTCCCAATAGACCCAACGGTATGCATTGCATCAGTCTACATATGAATATGTCATTTGTTTTCCTTTAAAAAGCTAAATCATGGATTGTATGTTTGTACAATCAATTCTTCTTTGTAGTGCCCCCGGAAGAACTCTATGCCACCCAACTCTCACAGCTACAAGAAATGGGGTTTTTTGATGCTCAAGAAAACCTTCGGGCGCTTATTGCCACCAATGGGAATGTTCATGCAGCAGTGGAGCGGCTTTTGGGAAACCTTGGTTAGTAGTAGATGAAAGTGAATGGCATTCTGCCTGATGTGACTTGGGAAAAATCTTGGTCAGTAGTGCATGGAAGTGATGGCATTCTGTTTTATGTGACTCTTAAATAGTTTTACCAGAGACGGAAGAATTGGGACAAATTTGGAATTGAGGCATCTTAGTTGGGAAAAATAAATAATTAGAAATCTCATTCTTGGGTATTCCTTCCTTTGCTCCCTTTCTCTTTTGCCTGGGCCAGAAGGAAAAAGGAGAAAGAAAAAAAAAAAAGAAAAGAAAAGAAAAGGAAAGAAGAAAAAACTTGGATCTTGTGCCTTTGTACATACAATATTTGTTGGTCTTACATATCATTTTGCACATACAACCTTAATTTTGTTGGCCCTCAATATTGTCTTCTCCTGCTACTTGCTCCTGCTCTGGAATTTGCAGTAAACTCTGGAAACAATGGAGTATTTAAGTGCTCTAGAGGTTATGAATCAACTTTTTCTCTGACATGGTTTGGTCTTTTGTGTTTTTATGCGTAGGATCCTTATGTTTCCAGCTCAGCTGTTTCCCTAATTTTCCTTCTTTCTTAAAAAAAAAAAAATCTTTTAAACTTCTTTTAGCTGTTTCTGCATTAGCTTCTAATATAAAAATTTTATTTGAACGGGATGAATTAACCCAAAAAAAAAAGAAGAGAAAAACCCATGATGGGTCAGCCTTCCATTGGTACATCAATTTGAAAAATTGAAAATGTCTAAAATGAATTTAGATTTTTTTTCCCTTTTAGATATTGAAGTATTCACTTTTACAAAAAAAAAAAAAAACCAAAAGAGAATACGTTTACATTTATTGTAATGACTAGATTTACCTTTGAATTTGGGAAGAACTCAAAATTTTAGTTGGGTTAGTTCTCTAAAATTGTCATTTTGTTTCAAAAGGCTGTCCTGCAAAATGATTAAAATGCAAACCATGTTCTTCAAAAATGCGAGAAACGTGATCTGGGGGAGTTTTATTATATCGTCATATATTTATATTTATTATTGAAGGTGTAAAAAATAATGTAAAAGAAAAGTAATGTGGAAGTTCCTGAACGTATATAATTTCCTTAATGCCATGACAATCTTATAGTAGTATCCTTAAAAGAAAAGGTAGAAACTAAATCATGCACAAAAAATCATTAATTTCAATTTTTTTAAAGTAAATAAAAGTAATTTTTTTCTTTTCCATTCGAAATTAAATGTTTAATTTAATACAAAATTTATAGAGGGAATCTGACTTTATAAAGTTATCCATTATCTTTTTTAATTGTGAGATCTCATGAGTTAGTAAGTAAGATTAAACTTATTAGGAGGTTGATGATGAAAATTTAAATTAAAAATATGTTTATTTTTAAAAGTTAATATTTAATTTCAAGTTTGTTAAAAATAAGAATAGACGTATTTAGTTTTTGAATGAGAAGAGTATTAACTTAAAAAGTATAATTATATTATAAACAAATGTTACTTATAAAAAATTTTTACTTTTAAATATTAATAGCTATAATTTTATACTAAAAAAATTTATATTTTAAGACAGATAGAATAATAATTATGGGAGGAAAGAGTATTACATTACACCACTGTATTATAATGTTTTAGATATTGATAATTAAAAGTAAAATAATATACCTAATCGATATCTTGCAATGTCCACGTAAACTTCCACCGTCCGCAAGAACTCTCCAATAAAAATCCAGCGAAGCAAAACAATGTACCTTTGACTCGGTGAAGTCAGTTATCTCATGCCTTTGTCCCAGAAGGTTAAAAATTTCCAAGTTTCCATGTAGGGAAGCAATTCCATCCGTCCATGGACCTCTTTAACCCATTCTGTATTAATACATATATATATATATTTTGAGATGCTGTTATGGGCTACGGAGCTCAAATTAATTTGAGATTCTGTTAAGTTTATAACAGTTAAAGTTAACGGTCAACTGTATTTTTTTTTAAGAAAAAATAAATTGTTCTATAAAATTTTTTTTTAAAAAAATATTTTATAAACTAAATCTTAAAAAGATAAACTAAACCCTAGGGGTTATTGATTAATTTTTATTATTATTTAAAAAAAAAGATAATTGACCTTTAATTTTGACTGTTAGAAATTTAACTGAATCTCAAAAATGATTTGAGCATTTCTATATATATATATATTTATACAAAACTATTATTATGTGGAATGGAGTTAAAATAATTTAGAGTTTCAATTAAATATTTAAAGATTAAAATTAATAGTCAACTATCTTTTCCCTTTTTTTTTCAAATAAATATTGATCAAGTATTCATATGATTTAGTTTTTTTTTAGGGTTTAGTTTATAAAATATATTTATAAAAAATAAATTTTTATAGAAGAATTTATTATTTTTTAAAAAAGACAGTTGACAGTTAACTTTAATCACTAGAGATTTAACATGAGCCATAAATAATTTGAGGTCCGTTCCTTATAATAACATTACTATTTATATATATATGGTGTTATTAATAAAACTACATTTTTACTTGCAAGAAAAGAGCCATCTCAAAAAAAAAAAAAATGATAAAAAAACTTTTATCTCCTATATGAAATTCTCAGGATTTAACTTCGTTTATATATTAAATATTTTAATATATCAATAAAAAATTAACTTTAAGTATTTTTTTTATTCATGTATTTACAAAAGATAAACTAAATTAATCCTAAAAAACAAAATACGAGTGACATTATAGAAACGCATTTAAATTTTTAGTAATGTATCATAAAGTGTATTATGAAAGGGAGAGTTTTACCTCATTTTTGCAAGGTAAACAAGATCATGGCACGTAATCATTCTAATGTCAAAATTCCTCTAGTTAAAATAATTTTTGCAAAAAAAGAAAAAAAAACCCTACAAATTTACATTTGTGGACCCCCACATAAACACATTCTTCAGGTTTGGTTCTCTCCTCTCTACATATACAAAGCAAAAACTAGCCAGCTTACTACTCTTCCTACTCTTAGAATCCGTTAAATCTTTGTTTGTTCAGAAAGAGAGAGAGAGAGGTAGAGAAGCCATGGAAGGGAAAAATGTGAAGAAGAGTTCTTCTTCGCAGAGGGGTGAAGGCACCTCATCTAGCCAGCAACGGCTACCAATTACTTCCACCACCCAAGGACAACCTGGAGGGCCTCCTCCCGCTTGGGTCCAACAAAACCGTCGTCCTCCTCTGCCACCAAATCGTGGATCACGTGGCAGGCCACTTGTCTATGGAGGAATGCCTCCATTCATGAATCTGCATGCCATTCCCGTTGGTGGTTCTTCTTCTTCTTCTTCTTCTTCTTCTGCAGGTCATCATCATGCTCCTGCGGCAGCTGCCTTTGCTACGGATGATGCTGCCAACAGAAAAAGAGTGAGAAATCAAGGAATGAGACCTGTTGTTGTTGTTGGTGGTGGTAGAGGTGGTGGTGGGCGAGGGCAGTTTCCATTCACTTGTTCTTTGTGTGGGAGGGGTTTTGTTAGTGATAAGAGTCTGTTTGGGCACTTGAGATCTCATGGTGACCGTACTTGGAAAGGAGCATTGCCTCCTCCAGTGTTTTCTAGGGCCGAGTTTGCTGACATGGCCCATTTATTAAACCCTGAAGTTGGAGATGATGAGATGGAGGAAGGAGAGATACCAAGGAGTGGTGGTGGTGGGATTGAAGGTGGTGATTATCCTGGGGGGAGGGTTCACTACCTGGTGCCCGACCTTAACCTCTCTCCTCCAAAAGAAGGAAATGCAGATGATGACAATTGATAGCAGGGTTATATGTGGAGAGTGATGCTTGATCTCTGTCTCATTTCTCATCATCATAATTAAAAAACTCTTTCAAATGATCAGTTTTTATGTTTTTACTGTCATTCATATTAATGTTCTTTAAATTTGTCTTTGTTAGAGAACAGTTACAAGTGTCCTGATCATCTTCAATAAAAGCATACTTTACTTTTTTTTCATATTAATTGTCCATAATTATTCCTTGAAAAATATATATATAATTCTCCATGAGAGAGGCATACCCTCCAGGAATCAACAATATAAACCTTCCAAGTTCATGATACAAATTAACAAGAGCTTTGATCAAAATTAAGTTAATCCTGTTATCCATTTGTCAATGAATTGGCAATTAAAAAATTTTTGAAATAATACAAATTCGATCCCCTTTTACTCAAACCCCTCTTTAGAACTTCGTTCTTAAAACACTTTTAACCCTAAAGATATAAAAACCTGACCTGCACCAATTATGAAGCTTCAGCATTCTTTTGTTTGTTCAAACATATAAGAGTAAGGTAAAGGAAAAGCAGACAGATTGTAGCTATAGTTGATTGGAAAGCGAGGGCCGGGGAATCTGAAGTTAAAGGTTGCACTGGAACTGGAAAAGAATATAGTGCATTCTCAATCCCATGAATCTTTTCAGCACATTCATGGGTCCGTTCTCTCATTTTCTCCCTCAGTACCACTTGCAGTTGCTGCTTTGTATCAAAACTGGTTTTTCCATTACCATAGAGCCTAGAGACTAACAATTTTTCGAGAGAGAGAGAGAGAGAGAGTTAAATTTGGATGAAATCATACTATGATCTACTTTAATATGGTATGTTGATGACTTAGTTTGATTATTTTTTAATGACCAGAAAGAATCCATCTATACAAAATTAATTCCCAACTAATAAATGTTATTAAAAAAAGAAAATAATACAGTTTGAGGGGATAAATGAATATTACCTCAACGAAAGTAGAAACAAATCCACCACACAAAATGCACAGCAAAATACATTATTTTTAATGGTAGAAGTAACTGAAGAATCCAAATTAACACAAACCTTGCTCAAATAGGTAGTACATACATTATTTAACTTAATGCACTACTTCGCAGCTCTCCCATGCAATGTATGGAACAATTCCTACAAATTCATCAAATCCAATGTGCCATATGATCGATATATCTACCTTATAATTTTCTTGTATATATTCAATAAGCACAAATATATTCATCTCTATGCTCCAAAACTAAGTTTGAGAACTAATTATTTTTGGGAAATTAATCAAGAAGTAAACCCCCCACACGTATAATATAATTATGCTTGATATATATATATATATATATATATAGATAGATAGAGAGAGGTGATAATATATATCACATGAAAAACACACACACATATATATGTGTATGTAAAATATATATTTGCTTCGACACCGATACAACTTTTGTACCTTTTCAAGGGATAGGTTGTTTAACAATCATCTTGAGTAATAGTCTTCCAAATAAATAGCATGTACTGAATCACCTATACCCCATTAATGGTTCGTTAGATTCTGTATTAAATTAATTTTAGAAATAGAAATTTCAAGAATATGGATTAATTAATCAAATCTTGTTAATATAGTACCTTGTCCAGATATATCATCATTGCATGGAATAATTAGTATATTTATATGTGTGTATAATTGTATTCAATAGTTCTACAATTCAGTTTGGATGAATATTCAGAATCTTGTGAATTTGAGTTCTTTCCAGACAGAAATTGCTGTTAGACTTTCCGTTAACACTAACGTCAAATACAACGGAAAACAATATTTTATCTCTTAATACTACATTTGTCCCACAGTATAAGGCATTAGCTTGACATTTCACATAAATTAAGAAACAATAAATATATGTGTTATATTTAAAATATCCTTTCTCTCATATTTATTACCATAATTGTATTTCTCCATAATAAAGGAAAATGGATATTAATTGAATGAAGGACAAGAGTGGAAAAAATGATAAATATATATTGTGAATTATAAAATAGTTTATATTATGAGACAAATATAAGAAGCTAAAAACACCTATATTTTAGGACAGTGGGAGTATAAGTCTTTTTATCCTCTTGTGTTTGTTCCATAATATAAGTCATTTTTACAATTTACAATGTATTTTTATTATATTTTTTCTACTTTTACCCTCCATTTAATATCTCCTTTCATTTATTATGAAGAAATATAATTATAGTTACAAATATAAAAAATAAGGGGTATTTTAAGCATAATAAACTTATATTTATTATTTTTTAATCCATGTGAAACGATAACTAATGCTTTTATCGTGGGACGGAGATAATATTATGTTGGCTAGAAAGGAATAAGATTTATTCCTAATAAACGTGCCTTCAGGTTCTTTTTTATTTCAGGTGACTTTTACCTTGTTCTTTTTTTAAAATATATTTTATTTTATAAAATAAATTTTAAAAGATAAAATAACCTAAATGGCACGTGACATGTGACATTTAAGGTTATTGGATACCGGTTAGAAATTTATTTGTTTCCAAGTAAAAATTAAGTGTGTGAGTCATATTTTTTGAGTCCTCCTAATTAATAGATACTGATCATGATGCTCTTTAGGGGAACAAATACTTATTTCGAAATAATGGCTAAAATATCACTTATTTTTAGAATTAAAATTTAAAACATATATATGGGAGAAGTATTTATATTACTGTATAATAATATAAAATTTTAATACTTTACTTTATATATCGCTTTAATCCTTTAAATTTCTTTTATTATAATTTACAAAATTTGATGAATATATTTATTGCTATTTTTAAAGAATTTTTTATAGAGTAATTAAACTGAGGAATTTTCTGGTATTTTAATAACTAAATTAATGAATACTAATTTTTGTATCCAAAGCTTAAAATAATGACCTCATATCGCAAACATCACAACATCCGGAGGGATTATTATTTTATTATTTTTGTTTTTGAGCAAGTGCTAGTGCAAGAGGTCATTCTGAACTCATCGTTTGGGAATTGAGCAAATTCTGGAGTTATTTTTATTACTAGCAAAGCAATATCCTCCTGCGTAGAGTGAATTCAGTTTCCTCAAAATTAATTAACCAATGGCTTTGGGACTCATCAGCCACACAAATTAATGTCAGCATGCTTTTTAATATATTCCAGTAGTACTCCAATCTGTCTCTTTTACTCTCTAAATGATAAGCAATTGCACTGTGACCCTTCGTTTCTGCTACAGGTGGAGTGAAGTTCCAGAAGAATACAACATGCATTTATAAGAAAACCAAACCAAAAAACTCATTGCATGGTTACAAAAAAGCTTATCCAGAAATCATGACATTCACAAAAAAAAAATGAAAAAAAAAAAGAACTGTTAAAATATACAACCCAGAAAATATATAACCATCTCTCTGGTTCTCTCTTCGAGAAATATACTAGCCAGAAATTTCTTGAATTTTTGCCTGGTTTTAACTTGGCCACAGAATTTCATTGATCCATAGGGTGTGATACTGATGTGGGTTACGTGTCCAGAATAATCATTTTCAAAAAATATAAAAGGCCGCTTCCGTTCCCTCATCTTTCTTTTTATATTATCCCCCGTGTTGTCTCTTTTTCCTTTAGGTTCCTTCTTCTCGAGGAGAACACAAAAAGGTCATCATGGATCCTTACAAGGTACAAACTTTCCACCTGGGAACTGTTCTATTAGGTTAATTTCGAGTTTCTGTAGGTGGGTTTTTGCTAATGCTCTGTTTTCTCTCTTACATATGTTTTTCTTGTTGCTTATAAATGAACCTGAAAATTCTGAGGCTTTCTAGCTGGCACCTTATAACACCTCTCTCCAACTATGTATACTGTAATAACTGGTCATTAATCTTTTATTTTGCTGGGTATGCTGTTCTCTAGTGGTTTTCTTGATAAAGGACATACAAAGTTGGAGTCTTTAAGCCTACTTTATTTTGAATGCATCAAGAGGAGTACGAAAAAGGCAGAATGCTTTAAGTAGGATAATTTCCTCATCTTAAGTACAAGTGGGAACCGGGAAGAAATCAAATGAGGAGAAAATTATTCTCACTAGACTCCTTTTGTATATAATTTGCTCATCTTCATAAATTGGTTTTGCTTGGTTTCTCTTAACTATTTTCTAAATTTTTAAATTGAACTTTGTCATGGAATGGTTATGTAAATGTTTCCATGATGATGTCTATGAAGTTTCTTACTGTAATTCATGCCCTATTTATCTTTATCTGGTCAGTTTCGCCCATCAAGCACCAACAACAGTCCATTCTTTACCACAAATTCTGGAGCTCCTGTTTGGAACAACAATTCATCTCTTACTGTTGGAACTAGAGGTACATCTAAACTCATCATTTTACTGAATTTAAGTATTGCCAATGCTTCACCTAATAAAGCCATAAAACTTGATAAAAATTTCAAATTTGATGAAGTATTATTCTATATTTGGTTGGTTAGGATCTGGGACTCTTAGCTCTGGTTGACAGCAGGATTCCTCTTAATGCTTTTCAATATATATATATATATATATATATAAATATATATATATATATATAACTTTATCAAGAGAAACAAAATCTCCTATCTGAACTAATGTTGTCCTTGATTTTTGTTGGTTCCTGTTGTTGTCCATCTGTTATATTTAAGAAATTATGTTCAGAATAATGGGACTAATTCCGTTAATAACTTTTTCAGGACCCATTCTTCTTGAAGATTACCATTTGGTGGAGAAGCTCGCAAATTTTGATAGAGAACGAATTCCAGAGCGTGTTGTTCATGCCCGGGGGGCTAGTGCCAAAGGTTTCTTTGAGGTCACACATGATATATCTCACCTCACTTGTGCTGATTTCCTCCGTGCTCCTGGTGTCCAGACCCCTGTTATTGTGAGATTTTCCACTGTTATACATGAAAGGGGTAGTCCGGAAACTCTTAGGGATCCTCGTGGTTTTGCAGTAAAGTTCTACACCAGAGAGGTAGGAGATCTAGTACCAAATATTGACTTTCGATTTGGTTGTGATATGGTCTTTTTCTGTTTAAACTTTTCAATATGTATCTGATTTCATTCGAGTTCAT
>JAWZTD010000002.1:4025020-4042044 GCA_035221335.1 Echites panduratus | reverse complement strand
ACAGTTAAATCTCTAACAATCGAAGATGTCTTTCAAAAAAAAAATTAAATTTGATCATTAAAGTTTATTTTATCCTATTAAGATTTAATTTATAAAATATATTTATAAAAAATAATTTTTATTGAAGATTTTATTTTTTAAAAATAAAAAATATAGTTACAAAATTCAAAGTCACATTATGCATAAATATCTAGAGGCTTATCTTCAAAATGATTTTTTTTTTCACAACTATGGGTTGGGGTAAAATAACCTGCAAATTATGTGCCACGAATTCTCCATTATCAGCAGTCTTTTGCATGTCATCTTCTTCACATCAACTCAAGCAGCTCATGTTTTGTTTCTTTAAACCTTAAATTTGAAGAAAAAAAAATGCAGACTTGTAAAGGGAGAAAGAGGTCATCAAGATGTCAAAATAGAAAACATATAGAAATTCTCCCACAAAGTTGGACTTTTTTTAATTGATGAGAAACCACCTTTTCTTAATTGCTAAAGAATAGTTTCTTTAGGATCACAATACTTCTCCTCTACTGATGGTATGAAATATACCAATTATAGGGAAGTCAAATTAGTTAGCAACAAAAATTACCTACCAAGGGGGGAACATATGCTACTTGCTTCTTATTAAAATGCAGATTGTCTCACACAAAAAAATAAAACACATCGACGATGGATAAATATTGGTTAAGAATATCCTCAATTCCTGACAATTGCATAGATCAACATTTTGATTAAAATGTTCTTTACCCTTCAGCAATCATGTTCTAGTGTATAAAGGAGGTGTTTTCATCAGTTTGGGAAGGTAATCTTGAAGCTATTTAACCATAAAGATTAAGAACAATGCTCTCAAGTTTTCAAGACAATGTCACTTCAGTTTATTGGAGAAACTTATTGCATGATTCTATTTCAGTAAAAAACTTGGTAGTCGGAGCAAATGCATACCTTTGTGAATGTATCCATGAAGGACTTATTGAAAACTTTATGGCCTTGTCCGCTCCTTCCTCTGTCCTAAACCCAACAAACCCACATTGCCTGCTATTCCAACTCTGCTCAGAATATCAAAATTAAGAAAACTTTAATAAAATGAACAAATCAATAAAGACATAAAATATTGGTGTTCATTGACATCCCATACTAAAATCATCTGAAACAAAGTTGTCTCTGACATGAATTTTGCATTTGACAAACATCCTGACGAATAATTCTTCTACATTCAAAAGGAAAAAAAAAAAAAGAAAAATGAAAAGAGTGTGGCTAGTAAATGATTCACGATAAAAGCCTCCTTACCAAAACATAAAAGCTGAAGTAAAATAAATCAGTAACAGCTATTTAACTTAAAATTTTACATGCAAGCATTCCGTCATTCCTTTCTCCAAATCCAACAACAGAAGAACATGAAATACATTACCAGCAGGAAAAAAGATTTATCTACAGAATGAGATGTTAAAGGAACCATTTAAAAAAAAAAACGATCGAAATGGTAAAAGATGACTGGGTTCATGACATTTTCTTGCCAAAGGACTTTTGCTGTTTATACACATGCGACCTGCAAAGTTTCCTCTTTTGTCACCAGTGTTATATTAAACATAGAATCTTATCCTTCAACAAAAACAGAAGATAAACAAATAAAATCCGATTTTTGGTACAAAATAATATATTTCATGTACTTCCTACCTCAACCCTCAGAACCAAAATTTACAATTTTCATGAAAATGCTCAGTACAATATTGAATTCAAACACCTGAAGTAACTTTCAAGAACAAAAAAGTTGACATTCTCATTTCTGAGACCATAAATAAATAAAATAATACAAATTTCATGAAAATCAAATCCAATTGAAGCACACTCTGTAATTCCAGAGTACTAAAAAACTTCTAATAAGTACTAACTAATTAAAACCATAAATCTCAGTCATTTCATTCTTCAGAAGGGTACAGACAGCCAGAAAGAGAGTTTCATATGCAGAATTGACATGGATTTGAATGAGATATTATGTTTGCACAGAAAATGAATGCTTCTTAATGTACAGGTAATTCAGTCAAATGCTAATAAGAGATCAGAGGAACTCAGGGATAAAACTAATAAAATAGAATGAAAGGACTAATTAAAGTGCGCCCGTCAAATTATTTTAAAGTTTGCATCCATTGGACGAAAGTTGTTAGATATTAAATAGATGGTGCAATAATGGGACAACCAGAACCAGCAGATTGAAGGTGAACATACACTTCTTAGCAGAAACAATCTTCATTTGATAAAACCTGTCATAGTACTTCAATATTTGATGAGGAAGGTAAGAAAAACATTTTCATGAGGCAAGAAACCTGAATGGTGGTGCATTGTTAAGCCCAGCATCTTTTGAAGCACAGCAACAACAACCACCACCTCCCATGTCTACTCAATTATCTCTGTTATGAACTTGAAGCTATATGGCATATTGCTCATTGCTCTTTTCTACAAAACAAAATTATTTGCTGAGCCATGTATTTGGGGTTGGAGACATCTGTTTGATTATTGCAAAGAGAGTGACAACCTGATGAATGATTGTAAGAGTATGCAAATGTGAAAAGAAATGCATGTCAGATAATGAGGGCATCCAAGGGACATTTATCTGCATGTGAAGTATACATACAAAAACTAGGGTCAAAAGCAAAGTATAAAAATATATTGAAATGTCACAGCATTTTTTCAGTTTTATCATGTAGCAGCATACCTTTTGATAGGGAGAATCCAAGTCAACTTAAAAACTGCAATTTTTCATTTAAAGCAAGGCCTTTAATAATTAAAAAGAATTTTCTTAATTAATTATCAGCTGCAACTTGAAGCAATTTCCCTCCTTGCCCAGGTCACAACTCAATGTTATGAATTACGGTCCCAATTCCATGCTGGGGACAACGAAATTAATGTCGAGGAAAAAAAAAAATCAATCGATTCAAGAATGGCTAATGAATTAATCAATCTAACCTGCAGAGGGTCAAACAATGTCAAGGAGAAGAAACTGGTGATGCTGGTGGCATCAGAAATTGGGGTTCTGGAGATGATTACGAACACCAAATTGCAAAGCCATCTTGTAGCCCACGTGCTTTCTCTGTTTTCCATATTTCCACCCAAAATATCTGCAAATATAACACAAAACCTCATGAAAATTCTATGGAATCAAGAAAGAGATGCAGGAAAAGAATCCACCTGCCACTGAAAATAAGACATCAGGCTTGCTACGTCTCAGAAACGCATGCATGTCAAGCAGAAATATGAGAGAAGACTGGCACAGTTGGCTTGCTTTGGATCCGCAGGGTCATCTAAATTTCTCTTGGCAATCTCAAAGAGATGAAAAGGCAAGGCACCGAATAGAGGAAGAAGAACACAATGGTTACAATGAAAGGAAACTTGAACACCTGTGCTTATAACACTGCATTTGCCATTGGAAAAACATAAAAACAAAACAAAACTTGAAAGAGAACAAAAGTTTTCATCTTTGTCTCATGACAATTAGTAGGTATGGGTAGATAAATAGACAAATGAATTGGAGGAAACATTTTATGAACCAGGTCTCTAGGGTATGCTTCACTCTTTGCTACTTGTGGAACAAATACAAACAGTTTCTAGCTGAAGTACAACACAAAATCACATGATGTAATAGAGGATAGAAACACTTCTACTCCCCCTTTTTTTCTTTTTTTGGTACCAGAAGTATTGTGGGGATAACTGCCACAATTCATCCAGTCCCTCCCTAGTATATACCCTGCTCCTTTTCTTCTTTTTGTTTTCCTTTTTATCTCAGAAAAATCCTTGCCTTTCCTGAACACTTTCAACCCTCTAGCTCAGATGTACCTTATCAATTGCTGGAAGATTTTCTGAACTCCTAAGACTCTAGATCTGCTGCACCATCATCGACGGTCTCACCATGTGATGATGTTGACTTGGGGAAGAATTCCTCGCCAGGATACATCTCTTGGAAGAGCTGCACGAGCAACAGAATCTCTAACACAATTAGCATGTTAATATGTAATAGAAACAATCGTAACATCTAATACTAAAGCAGTCTGCAGAAATAACAAAAATTCAAGTCATATCTTTTGGATAGTAATCTAGTATCATTTACCCTTCTTGTTGCATCCAGAAGATTATTGTATTGCAGATCTGCATCAGCCACGGGGGTTGAATAGAAGCCATCGGACATGCCCTACAAATTACATAGGTACAAAAAACTCAAATGACCAATCAGGACTTCAAATAACAGAGCCCAGATACATACTGCATTGAAAATACAAGAAAGGCAGGATACTAAAATTACATCATCAAAGCTAGAGTTGTCATTTCCTAAAAGGAGTAGATGCTATATGCAGTTCTCCCTTTTTATGCTTTCTGTAAGTCAAAGGAAATTTGCTTGACATGTGCATTACCAATCAGACCAAGAGGAGACATGTTTATTCTGCTCAAGCCATGATCTCATGGTTCACCAACAAGACCAAACTTTCATATTAGCAATATGAGCCAAATCAATACATGAAAAAGAAATTTGACTTTCAAATATTTTGTTGACACAAGAAAGACCTGTTACAGTTATCCTCTTTAAGCCATCAATAAGGTTCTCTCTAAAGCAATAACATAGACGCATCCAGAAATGCATAACTAGGGAAAGAAAGAGAAGGTGAGAAAAAAGGCCCATAAGCTGGAACCAAAGACTTTGTAAGAAGACATAATGCCAAAACAAAACAATGGCAAAAGCAAAAGCACCAACTACATAAATGCAAAATTATGAACAAGACAATGGTCTAATTTACAGAAAGAGGAAGGAAGAAAACATTTGGACAGTGAAGAAATGAAACAAACCACGGTTAACTCTTGTATGTATGTGGCACTCCATAACAAAGGAGGTTTCTCTTTCAGTACTGCATCCACTTTCTGATTCTCTACATAACCTTCCTCAGTCTCGGCAGAGGTGTGAAGAGAAAATAAAGCATTTATTGCAGCATTTAGTGTCCTCTTCCCCTGAAGAACATCTTCACATACTGCTGAAAGATAAACCACATACCTGAACCACAAAACAAACAATCAAAGATCTGAAAATAATTCTCTCCTTAGAAGTATTCACATTGGATCCAACACCTTGAATTGCTAGTGTCTTCATTGTTAATCCATTCAAACGAGACTCAGCAATGACTCCAAAATTCTATTATCCATGGCTTTTTGCATCTACCAATAAGTCTCCATTCTATTCAACCCCCCCATGCATATATTGAAATTTTGTTAATACCTTCATTTTATCAAAGTATGCTATTCAGCAAAACTGATCTGTTTTAAAGAAAGAATTCTTTTAAGTACTCCCTTGCATTTAGAATATCTAAATGAGTTCAAGATTCCAAGAGACATGGTCAAAACTAATCTTAAAAATCTCAAACCAAGTAGTCAAATCTTAATAACTGAATTCAGTTAAAAATTATAAATTACAAACATATTATATATGGATTTGCTATTTCACAATACAACTCTACTTAGCCTATTCATTACTCAATTATGGCTCATTAAAGAAAGAAAACCACATTCTCATGTCAGCCAAGATCAATCATACCCATGGTGTGCAGTCAACTCATCAAGAGGATCGACAACTTCCTTTTTCCCAGGAGCAATGGAAATGGGAGTTGTCTCTTTGAGGGAAAGGGGTTGAGGCCAGGGAAGAGCTGTAACGTTCACTAATTTTAGAATAATAAAATGAGAATACAACTTACATGCCAGTGGGACAAACAGCAACATTACTGCTCAACTGTAAGACACGGACTGATGTCATCTGCTCCGGGCACAAAGCTAGAAAGCGAAAAAGGTCAGAATAATGTAAAAGGCCATAGACAAGACAAAATACCAATTTGCATGAGCTCACATTGAGGAGGATAAAACACCAAGCAGTTAGCTACATCTAGCACTAAGGGATTTTTTGTAATGCATATTCCCCTGGCCACCTTTTCTTGGGAGCCTGGTATGCCAGAATCACAAGAATCATTTTGTTGGGGACACGGATGAGCTGATTCTGATTCAAGAACAATAGATGGAGTAAGGATGAGATGGTTGCAAAATAATTCTTGACCGGAAACCAATTTCACACCCTTGTAACTCCGAACATCCTGCAACTACACAAAGTGGCAAATTAAAAACCCCGTTGTGTCATAAAAAAGAAAACCATAAGAAAATAGAAAGGCGTCAGCACAAACCTTATCAACAAGTAAACCAACAACAGGCATCCGAAGAACCTACATCTCAAGCAACTTCAAGTTACCATACAAGCGAGTTACACATACATGTGAATAGAATAAACCGGATGAATATAAAGCTACCAGAGCCATAAAATATGATCTAACCCAATTGCAGTAGGTAGCACTGCTACATGTATAAAACCAATTTTCATGCTCTCTGACTTAATGCATGTCATGTCTTGTGACAATGTTTCATATAAGGGGTAAAGATTTGTTCCATTCTGATTTTCAGAAGGGAGCTTAATAAGAAGACCAAACCAAATGCAAAAAATAACCAGTAACATTCTGCAGCAAAAGAAATAAAAGAATACCAAATGCAAAAAATAACCAGTAACATTCTGCAGCAAAAGAAATAAAAGAATGCTAAGTCTAAAGTGCTACAGCTACTGCAAAACAAATCGAAAATCACAAAGCAATATCTCAGTAGCAACCCAACCCCACAAAAAAGAAAAAAGGAAAACATAAGGATAAGAAGCACTTGTTAGAAGAAAACCAATTCTTAGTTATTGTAGAAAGGAGAAAGCCATAGACATTAGCATTTAATACAATGAAATTGTTCATAAATCTCTTTTTACTTACATATATACAACCTTTAACAGCAGCTCGACGACAAAAAGCTTGTGGAAGTTCCCCTTGGCCGTAAATGGGGTATATCATAGCACCAGGTGCATTAGGAAACCTATAAAGGTTTATCATAATATAGTTACTCTTAATTAAGAAATCCAAATCATAAAATACTTTCTCCATTTATAACAACAAGAACAAGTTACACAAATACAAAAAAGCAAAACCAGCATTTTAAAAAGAAGCCACTTACACATAATAAACCAATGCATAAGATGGACAAGTAAATATCCGTTTAGAGTGCTTAGCAGCTTCCTAGACTGAAGAAGTATGGTATGATGAATTTCTCTTACCCAACAATTGACTTCAACACATATGAAAGGTAAAGTAGCAAATTATCTTCGTATTGAGCTACGTCTTACATGTTCTTTTATTAGACATGTTAAAGATCTTCAATTAAGAACAAATCTTAGCAAGAAAAGATATTCAGTTTATTGCTGGAAATATCACAGATAGATACGTGTTTTGGCCTAAATACACAAAATATAAACTAATTCTAGCAGCACAAGTCAGATTTTTTACTCTATCTCATGGTGTGAATCAATAATTCAACATAAAATAACGGAAGCTGATTGGGGACATAAAATAGAAGGGCATTTGATTTTCTATGCTTATGTGAGACCTCAAAATGATTGAAGGAAATCTAACAACCTTTGGAATAATCATAACATAGAGAAGATCATGACCAGGAACAAAAGAAGATCAAAAAATGGACTGGAAGGAGTGAAATTCGTTGCATAAAGACACGAATTAAGCCAAATTTTTCCCATTACGCAATTAAAAATCAATGGATCTGTTCCATGCAATAAATGTACCACATTTACTCAACCTCAGAACGCTAGTACAGAATAGGTACATTAAATATTAACCTGCCAACTGATGAATGATAAAGTATTAAACGGTCTATTCCATCTTTTGTCGAAAGAACATCTTTGCAAACTTCACTGTTCTCTTGATCATAATCAGCCATGGAAATTGCATATAATATAATCCTAGCAAGGTAAAAGGACAGCACAAATCAAATAGATGTCAATTTGCAATTTGGAAACCCAAATAAATAAAATAAAAATAAAATGAGATGGAGAAAGAAAATTTTCACAAAATGAATAATTAAGTGAACAAAAATGCAATAGGCATCCATAATCCAAGACATCTAAATAAGCATGTAATATGCAGAAACCAACTCTAAACTCAACCTAACATGTAAATTAAGAAATTTACAACACCAACTGCCGTCCACTTGATTAGAAAGAAAACAAGAGGCAGAGGATGAATTAATAGAAAGAAATTCCATACCAAGTTCTAGCAGGAAACCAATGCCTATATCAGAATCATATGCCCATCCCTAAGAATGAGAAAAGTGAAATATCTATTAGCATATTAATTCTATCTTCTATCTGATTCTCTTTGTATGAACACAACAAAATCCAAATGATACCAACCTAATATTTTAAAGCAACCCTTCATACTTTCATACTCATATTAAGTTCGATATTAAAAATAAACCACACAACAAATTTCAAGAAAAAAAAAACCCCATTTAGAACACCAAACTTTCATATTTAGCAAGTTCCTCTATCCTTAAAAAAAATGCAAAAGAAGAACAAAAAAGACAACATAATTCCTGGTATGCATGGATGTAACAACTCAGAAACAAGGAAACTAAACAATACAATCTCAGGTCCGCAGGTTCATACTAACTTGCAAGATATATAAACTAATGTAAAAGTGAGGTTATCTAAGAAAATAAAACAATCGATGTGAGTAGGAATAGATTTTATGCATACCAGCAATAAAGACTCAGTAAAATATTTTATGCATACCAACTAATGTATAAGTGATGTTATCTGCGGGTTAATAAACAAAGAGATTTCACTAGTAAAGAAAGTCAAAGAGACTGAAGACAAATTGTTCCATACGATTTTAGCTTCTTTGACAATCCAATCTTCCGGTTCAAAAATTCCACAAACGGACTCTCCAGATCCTCTTCAGAAATCCTCTTACTTTCATGACCACCCTCATTCTCAAAATGCCCCTGCACCAGCTTGAAGAACCTCATCAACTGATTCTTCTCTGCAAAGCTCAAGCTCTTATCCTTAAATATTGCACTCCGAGAGTCCGGCACATTCATCAGACGGCCTTCAACATCGTCATATACGAAGCTCCCGTCCACACTTTTGAACTCCATGTATTGATTTATATCCGTTTTCAAAATCAAATTGATCATCTCATCAGCACAAAACAGAACCCTAGGTCCAACTAAGTCAATGCTAAAACTCCTCGACTTCTCAAGAAATTCCGCGGAGTGACTGCTGGTCTCAACGCAGGAGTACAGGGGGCGAGTGGCGAGGGGAACAGTATTGAACTCACTGGAGGAGGAATTTTGTTGAATCTCAACAGAAGGGGGCTGGGATTGGGATTGGAGAAGGGAAGTGAAGTCCTGGAGAGAAAGAGATGCGAAGTGGCTGCCATAGTAAGGATTGGGGTCGAGGTGGAGCACGGATTTTCCGGCAGCGGAGGCTGCAGCGGCTAAGATAGACTCGGTTAGCCCGGTCCCAATGACAATGAGATCAAAGTTGCTTGGTTCAATAGTCGGATAGGATGACGTATCTTCCATCGTTGAAGGAGGGAGATGCCTTTCCCGCGGCGGAGAAGAGCTTAATCTCGTGTCCCGTTTTATTAGAATGCCTCTTGGTTAGACACTTCGACTTCGTATCACGTCGTGGTTCCTGAATCGGTACAAATGTTTTCCACCTGAGATTAGACTACTTTTGTCAAAATGAGCTCCATAGAAACTTCCCGCAATAAACTTCAAGTCTTGTAAGCTACTTTAAATATAAATATATATTTTAAAAAAAACCGTGCAAAGTCAGCTAATATAATGAAGTAAAAAATAATAATATAATTAAGATATTCAAATTAATATCTTTTCCAACATTTAAAAATAAGAAATACTCATGTGTAATTTTCATTTTTTTTTTACAAAAATCAATTAACTAAATTTATATTGATTAATATAGTTTTTTTTGTAATCTCATTATGTTTTATTTATTATAAATATATTCAATTTTTTTTTACAAACAATATACAGACTAATCTCACATATCTTAATTATATATCTAATAATTATAAATTCACTAGAACTAGGATATGCAGTAAAATTGAATTAAATCTACCACTTACAGATTATGTTATATGTTATGTATGCTTTTTCTTGTAATGTTATATTTTAAAATAATATTTAATAATATGTTAACACTGTTTTGAGTGCTTAAGTTGAATGAATTATTTTTTAAAATGGTATTTAAATGATTTTTTTCATTAAGAAATATTGTTAATTTGAATTATATTCACTGTATAATAAAACTATATATATAATTCAGCATATCATCTGTCACCCATCCAAATTATTAACTATTTAAAAAAATCATTGAATCCTTTTGAGCAATTTTTGTTATTATCCAAAATTATTTTTCCAAATTTTGTGTTTTTATATACATTAGTTTCAAAAACAGTATTTAAATTTTTTTTATTAAGAAATATCATTAATTTGAATTATCTTCACTGTATAGTAAAACTATATATATAAAAATTCACGTATCATCTGTCAATTATCCAAATTATTAACTATTTTAGAATAAAAAAACTTAATTGAATTCTTTCGAACAATTTTTGTAATTATCCAAAATTACTTTTCCAAATTTTGTATTTATATACATTACTTTTAAAAAGACATTAACAATAAATTTAATAAAAATTTAATTAATTAACTTCATATATTAGTTTATCAAATTTTAAAATTTTGTTTAGTTTAGAAATGTGAATATTATTAAGTACAATTCTAATAATAAAAAATATATAATTTTAGCCGTGTTTCCTCTTCCTTTTTTTCTTTTTTTTTAATTGTTTTTGATATTTTGGTAGTGTAAGTTGAAACGGCGAAAACTTTTCATTGTTCTTCTCATCTTTATTTTGATGTTTTATTTTAAATACAATGAATGTGGGCCGGCCATTAATAGTCCTGTTGATTACTAAAATCGTATCTTTTTCCCCTCTTTTTTTTCTTTTAAAGTTAAACATTATAATTAACTTTTTTTCTTTTTAAATTTTTCCACCAATTCTTGTTTGACACTTGTCAATCTAAGATACAACTTTCTTTCTTTAGATAATACTATCTCCATCTCATAAATATGGTTCACTTTATTTTTTACACATTTTAATAAAAGTTAATTAGTGTAGTTAATGTAATTAATTTTAAAAGTAATTTTATTTTTATATCTTGTATTCAATTTATTGGAATCGAAAATAGTAGATATGAAGAGAAAATGAATTATAGTAATTTAGTCTTTTAACCTCTTAAAAAAAACTGAAATATAATTTAGAACAAAAGAAAAAAGAAATGTGAACTATATTAATGGGGCGGAGGTAATATTAAAGTAGTATATATAGGCTATTAGGTTTTTTTTCTTTTCTTTCCTTTTGTTTTTTTTCCCTTTTCCTCCTTGTGTCTAAAGCATTGAACCAGTTTTCCATAATAGCAAAAACTCAAGATATCAAGAATAATATCACGAATAATGATATTATTATTGTTAAAAGAAAAGCCAACTCATATGAATGGGTGTCACTTGAGAGACGGAAATAGCAAATCAACCATTACCCTGGAATATGACCATAAAATTTATTACTCTTACCATCAAAATAAAATAAAATTTTTATTAAATTTAAATATGGTCATTTTAAATTTTACAATTAAAAATTAAAATGACATAATTAATAATTATAATTATACTTGGAATTTTTAAATTAAAAAAAGTTATTAATATGAGCGTATTATAAGTGACACATTGACCTATTTTCTTGAAATACATTTTTATTATTATAAGTAATGATATTTGATTACTTTATAAGGAACAAAATTACATTCAATTTATTTTAGTGAGTAATTAATTAAATATTATTAGTTATTATTTTAAAATATAATGTCTCAAATAAAACGGAATTAATCAACGTAGCTTATAAATTACTTTTGAATATCAATGATGAAACATGAGTTTAGAAATATTTTACAATGGTATTTAATCATTATCATGATTTACTTAATTATATTAAATAAATTTAATAACAATATGAATTAGATTAATTGAATATTCATTGAATTAAAAATATTATTGATAATATCTTTTAAAAATTTTAAAATGTATTAATTTTGACAGGTGATTAGTAACACGATGATTTACTTTTTGTCAATTACAGTTTTATTTTAAATTACTAGATTAATAACTTTCTTTGTATGACGTCTGTATTACTCTATTAATTATTAAAAAGAATTGCAATACCTACATTAGGATTACGTATTACCTAAATACCTATTGTCAACTTGGAATATCCATTTTAGTAAGATAATTACCAAGTAGTTTGTTTGGGATAAATGTAATAATATTTTTAATGCAAAAGGTATACATTTAAAATACAACAACATAAGGAAAAACTTGGAGGTGCTTTGGACTCAACGTGCTAGGTGGGAACACAAACTTAACATACAATATAATTTATAAGGAAGATTGATACTTTCGATCCCCAAAATTTTTTTGCTTTTAAAAGTTTGGTTCAAATCCTTTTTTGTTTTTAATTTTCTTGACCCCTGGTCCATATCGATTTTTTAAAGTTTTTTTTAGTACTCAACCTTTTTTTTTTTAACTATTGATTCAAATTTAGAAAAAACATATTTTTAGAAGTTTTTTAACCTGTTTGAGAGGGACAAAAAAAGAAAATTCACTTTTTAAATTTGTTTTGAATCCTAGTCTCCCCATCTCCCTAATCATTAACAATATTAACCTTGGCTCACCTAAATTGCAAACATTGACCTCGGCACTGTAAGAAAAAAAAAATCTTTTCACTTGAGGAGATCCGATGGTCAGAGATGTGGACAATAGGGTTGGCTCGACAACGTGCTGGAGTAATAGCATAGAAAGGATACCCATTAGCCCATACCAACAAATAGATCAATCAAAGTTTTCAAGTTACTAGTTGTTGGGATTTATACAAAAAAAGATTATCTTATTTTGATACTGTGTATAAGACTATAATCTTTAGACATATTAGTATAAAATGCAATAAGGTCCAATTTGATTTAAATAGGTGATGTGTGTGTTCGGATGTTCAACATAGTAAGGTATGGATCACCGGAAGTTTAAATCATAAGGATTTAGTTCTTGGTTGATTAATGGAATTAGGCATTCTGTTGAACAAATGTCATAACACATTAGTCTCCTTTAAGTGGGGTGACTTACCTTTAGCTATTAGGTAGTGCTCCCAGACTATATTTGTTAGCATACTTTGCATGTATAGAACATGATCATTCAATGATTGTTTTCTGAAGGTACTATCAAATAAGAGAGAACTAATATCGCTATTGCTATAACATAGACATGTCTCCATGATATGAGTATGGGTAGGTGGTCTACCGAAGCTAAGTTCCTATACTTTGATATGCTATAGGTGAGATCATATAGCGGAGTTCAATAACCTTGTATGTTAGGTATTGGGAATTAGTTAAAACAGACTTATACAATAGGGTCTCTATGACATTTCATTATAAGATGGGTTAATTGCCCCCATGTAAGTTGTTCTTAGTTGGATCATTGAACCCAAGGCCACAATAGTACAATTGTTATTGTACTGAATATTATTCTAGTGAGTATTCAGTGTGATTTAATGATAAAAGAACTAAATACCTAAAGATGGTAGATGCTATTAAGTAAGGTGATAATATATAAGACCTAGGCTCAATAGTGGGTGTTATATAGAAGGGCAAATGTGTCAATACACATTTAAGTCAAAGACTAAAGGTTAACATTTATCTCAACACGCCTTCTGTTTATATAACAATGTATCATGAAGTACATCATCTTCTTATGGTGATAATACAATGTGTTTAAAATGACTAAGTATATTGCTACTATGTAGTAAGCGTATTTTGGTCATTTTATAGAGCCATGAATATTGTGTCTTAATATCCCCAATCTAATCCTATTATGTATGAATGATTTTATATTATTCTTAGATAGGAGATCAGAGAAGGAATTAATTTTAGATAGCATTAATAATTAATTAAGAATTTTAATTAATCCTTGGAATTAATTATTTGTTGTTGAATAAAATTACTACCTCTATCCCATGAAGATAGTCCACGTTTCTTTTTTCCTTAATCCCAAATTATAGTCCAGTTTCTTTTTTGAGGAGAGATGGTTACAGGTTAAAAGAAAAAATTACCATCATTAATTATCTCTTCATATCTATTACTTTCAATTCCAATAAATTAAATATATTGTATAAAAGTAAAATTACCCTTAAAATTAATTACATTAATTACACTAACTAACTTTTCTTAAGATCCGTGGAAAAGCAAAGTGGACTATGTTTATGGGACGGAGGTAGTAATTTTTATTTTAGTCTCATAATTAATTTGGACCTCCATAAGATTAATTATTGTTGTTCTAAAATAAAATAATGAAGTGGTTATTTATTTATATTAGTCTTATAATTAATTTGGACTTAGGACCATGAGATTAATTATTGATGTGATAAAAATAAAAATAATATCGGGCTTTAACTAAAGGGTCGGAATAATTAAAAAAGTATGTATCGTTCTCATCTCTTTTATGTGAGAACATTTTTAAAATCTTGAAACTCCGAATCTTGTTTTCTCATGAATTCAAGATCTAATTCCCTACACTGCTTTGGTGCATCATCTAATTCTCAAGAACAAAATCATTTCCACAGACAAGATACCAATTCTAGGAGTCTAATTCTCATACTTTTGATTCTCTCATATGTGAAGTCAACAGAAATAGAAGATCAAAAGAATTTAGTTCTACCTCTTACAAAATAGGGAGGCAATTCCACTAATCCTCTAAAAAGCCACCATCTTTTTAAGCCAAGAAACTAAACTAATTAATAATTTGATCAGCAAAACAAGAAAGAAGCAAAAGAAAAAACTATCATCCTCAGTACACAAAATTCATTAAATTTTAAAAATTAAGAAAATCTAGGGGGGGTATAAAAATATATTCTGTTTGCATCTTGTTTAACACCCTCCATAATTTTTCCTTTTTCCAATTAGCATTCTTGCATGTTAAATAAAAAAAAGATAAGAAATATCAAGCAAAACCTCAACCCCTCACCTTAAACGAAGTCAATTGGTTCCGAGCTCTAAAGGGAATTGGAGAACCAAAATCACTAGTAACGGCAAAACACAAAAATTGAGAAAATGAAACAATCCTTTTGTTGGGCTGTGAATGAATCGGTTGTGAAGAATTCAAAGACTTTGTAAATGAGGTTATCAATGAAGAAGAAGAAGAAGAAGAAGAGGAAAATGCAGAATTGGAAGACTAGCTAATCACATCAAACATTGAACAAAACCCATAGAAACAACACACACCGATACTCTGTCACACATATTTCTTTTTCCTTTTCTGGGTTGCTACAAAATCTTTCTGGCTTGCTTGTTTATATAGTTGAGGTAAACAACTTTTGTAGAGGTTACATCAAACAATGAAAACAAAGGCTTCGATTGGTATCATGTTTGTGCCATTGCTCTTGCTCGTGTTTGTTGCCTAGCCTAGCCTGTTGTCCGCATCTCTAACTACTGGATTTATTTCCTCAAGTGAAAAGGTAGGGTTTTTTTCCCTTACAATGCCAAGGTTATTTTTTGCAATTTGGGTGAGCCAAGGTTAACGTGATTGATGATTTGGGAGATGAGTTTGGATTCGGGTCGGGTTGACTCATATCCAAAACAAATTTAAAAAGTGAATTTTCTTTTTTGCCCCTCTCAAACTAATTAAAAATTTTAAAAAATATATTTTTCCAAATTTGGAACAATGGTGTAAAAAAAAAGTTGAGTACCAAAAGAAAAAAAGGTAGAGAATCAAGAAAACTATATAAAAAAAATGGACCAAACTTGTAAAAACAAAAAAGATGGAGGCTCAAAAGTACCAATCTTCCTTTTAATTTAATAAAAAAGATAAATTAGGTTTTTATCAAAAAACAAATGTAATCTTAATTTTTTACCAAGCCAATATGGGATATTTAATACCAGGCTAAGGTACCTTATAAATATATATATATATATACACACTTTCTCAGGGAAATTTGATTACTTATGTCTTATGGGCAGAGGAAAAAGAGAAATAAGGAAGATTGATACTTTTGGTCTCCATCATTTTTTTGTTTTTACAAGTTTCATCCGTAGCCTGTTTTTAAGGTTTTTTTGTCCTCCACCTTTTTTTCTGGTCCATTTTAATTTTTTTTAGTTTTTTTGATACTCAACCTCTTTTTTTACACCGTTGGTTCAATTTTTAAAAAAACATGTTTTTAAAAGTTTTTTAACCGATTTAATAAGAGGGAAAAAAAAAAGAAAATTAAATTTGTTTTGAATTCGGATCCAAACCCATCATGCCAATTGAATAACATAACCAAATTCTGCCCAATTCCAAACAACCCATCAGAGGTGAGAAATCCGGTCTTCATAGATGCGAACAACAAGCTTGGCAACAAGCTAAGGTTTATGTTGTGATATGATTGGAGACAAAAATTATAGTCTTTACCAACTACTATGGAAACAATCATGTTAGATATGCATGGAAGACTTATTATCCATATGGGAGAGGTGATAGTTGTCAGAATCCATCATAGAATTCACCCAAGAATTTAAAATCACAGGAAATGAAAACAAAGAAAATATAGTCCCTATGTCCCAGACAAACAAAAGGTACTGAAACAAGACATAATCTCTTAAAGGATCATTCCATTTGGCAGTAATGGCTTTTGAATCGTTCTAATTTGTTCAAGGTACTTAGGTACTCTCTTGCTACCCTTCGGCCTTGGGGTTTTTTTTTTCTTTCTTCAACACTCTAAAGTAGCAATGGCAAACGAGCGGGTCGGGGCGGGTTAGGCGGGTTGAGTAACCCGCCAAATTCAGACGGGGCAGGCTGGGACGGGTTGGCGGGGCGGGCCGGGTTGAGTTAGGGAAGAGCTGGCCCGGCAGGTTGGAGGGCGGGCTGGCGGTTTTTTTTTTTTTTTAAGATTTAAATTATAACAATGGTAAAAAATTAAAAACAATAATACTATAAAATGTAATTTTATTATATAAAGTTATAA
>JAWZTD010000002.1:4001981-4021421 GCA_035221335.1 Echites panduratus | reverse complement strand
AAAACATAATAAACATAAAATCAACTTTTAATCTTACCCATTGACCTTCTTTTGATCAAAATGATCATCTCCTATTTAAACATGAGATTAAAATGTTGAAGATTTTGCCTTCCTTGAAGCGAATGTGACATGCTTAGGTGAGTTTTATTTTGCAACCAATGTGTCTTTAAAGTTGGCAGGGTGAGTTATTATTGTCACGGGGAGATGCACTTAACAAATTTTGTTTTACATGCATTTTATTTTATAAAAAAGTTATTATTATCTTTTCCAATTCATTCATTTTGATTATTTAATTTTTTTGGATGCATTTAGTGATTTTAGGGATACATATATCTGCACCCTTTACATAGATATGCCCCATCCGTTCACAAAAGATATGCTTTAACCGTAGAAAGTTCAGAGCATTGCAACCAAATTACAAAAGATGGTCAGATAGGCTTTGTACAATTTCAATTCCATTTGTATCCAAAAAGGCATGACATGGCCTTAACCACATAAATTTTAAAAAGCATTGCTACCAAATTACAAAAGATAGTGAGATAAGCTTTATACAATTTTTTATTCTATTTTATCCAGAAAGAGCGACGGTATGATCTAGCTTCTATCTATTGTTAAATGTTCAAAAAATAGCCCCCAAAAACATAACTCAGCTGGTTCAAGGTCAAGGGGGAGAATACCTCTCCGCTCATCACAATAACATGGGTTCGATTCTCTCCTAATGCAAAAAATACTAGTGCTGGTTCAAACCTTGTCAGCGGGAGTTAATAGGTAAACTCTTGAACCCTGTCCACCTAAGACATATCAATTTACATACTCATAGGATCCTAATAGTAAGATCATGAAGATCCCTTTGGATTGGGAGTATCAACCTTTTTTTTTTTAATTTTAATGTTCAGAAAATAGAGGTATGTGACGACCAAGTGTTTTGACAGCAACAGCAAAGCTCAATGTTAAAGGCTCCAAATCCTGGGACTTGATCCAAAGGAATATTCTACTTTAGTTCACCATGGAAGACCAAGCTGCAAAAGAAATCTTGTGTATATGTTGAAGATGTCCAAATGCTGTTTCAGATTGAAATATGACAGAAAATATCCTAAGAAGCCAAAGATAATCCATGTGAATAAAAGAATCCAAGGCAGCAACAAAAAAGTCTTAGTAAACTGTAATAATCCACAAACAGAACACTGTTGTCAAAGAGCCCAAAGTGAACTATCCAATCTTCTGATGTTGCAACAACAAATTTCATTCCAGTGCAGCACTTCTGGAGCCAAAAAGTTGCAAAAGCTACATAAAGAAGCAGATGCAAAACAAATCCACTTCCAAGAGAAAAGAAAAACCATGGCAGTAAGAGAGAGCCAAGGCATCACCAAGGACACATAACAGAAACCTTCTGCCCAGAAGCAGCAAAATTAGTCACCAAAGGAAGAAATCAATAGTGCAGAATTCAGTACAAGTCCTGCAAAATTTTAGATATGTGTTCCAGATTATAAGAAATCTTGTTTTCCAGAAAATCAGAAAGGTAAAGAATTCTTGCAGCCAAGAAAAAAGTAAATGCATTCAAAGCAATAGGGGCCAGAACAGATGCAGCATCCAAAAATAAAGGTTGTGATGAAGATTGAAGAATCTTGAAAGGAACCAAAGAACATGGAAATTCAATTTCCAAGAAACCAAAAGCAAGCATGGCATTAGGATTAAAACTCCATATGACAAGGCTTAGTCCTATAAACTGCAGCTTCCAAAGGGGTTGAAGGATGAAGACCCATAAAATAACCAAATCAATCATTTTTATCCAGGAGGCTGCAAAAGACCAGGTAGCTTGCCAAGTCAAAATGTAGTTTCCGAAGGGATCAAAAAACCAGAGACCAGGACTATAAATAGAAGAGCTAGCAAAACCAAATCCAGCCTCTTATCTTATTCTTAGTGGCAGAGCCAGAAAATTTGCTTAATGGGGCAAAAAGTTTCACTAGATTATATCACTAAAGTAAAATAATTATATATATATTTAAGTTCCTTTATTAATAAATTTTTATTTTTTAAATGGGGTCAATTTTTAGAAAAATTTAACTTTTAAAAAATATTCTATGTATATTTTAAAATTTTAAAAAAAAATTGAGTGGGGTCACTCCAATGTGGCTCTGCCACTGCTTATTCTTCCAGTATAGCGTTAGAAAAGATATCCAACAAGTGGCAAAAACAGAATATAGCAAACACACAGAAGCAGATGTGAAAGCCCTGATTCCTTAATTGCAAAAGAGAGTTACATGGGCAACTCAGTGAAAGTAAAACAGCCTAACCATAAGGACCTATGCAGCGAATAAAGATTATGGGATCAGAACACTCAGACAAAGAAAAGGGTTGAGGTTAGGGTGGTGCCTGTGGAATTGATAAAGTGCTCACCAGGTGCTGTCATTTTAAAGATTGTGAAAGGGTTAAATGAAATCCAAAACTCACTGATCAAAAGTTCTTTGCAAGGGTGTAAATTAAAAAGAAGTCATGTTGTTCAATTTAACCAAAATATTGAACTATAATCAGCACAGGGAAGTCAAACCCCATTATAAATGCTTATGTTTCTTTTTCTTCCATGCCCAAAAATTATCATCCAGTGGTGAATGTATCAACAACTCAACGTATTTTACAGAGACCAAGTGCTTGACATCCAGAAGAATAATAGACTAAGAATTATCCCCAAAATCAACTAAATTGACTTAAATAAATTGAAGGCGCAGAACAAATTTTAGTTCAAGCAATAAAGCCAATTGGGATAACACATGGTTGGGACTCTTGCTAAAGTGATTAAGGAAAATTTAGTGGCACTTCGAAGATTTAAGATTTCACAGCTTACACTTGCCCAGTACTACTTATCAGAATGCTTCCAAGAACTCATATGCCACTATACCCCTTTTAACATCTTATAATAGTTGAGTTTCAATTCAACAGCATGTTTTTAAACTATACTAGTAAATATGATAGTAAAGTTTACAATTCTAAACATTTCGATTGTGAAATTGTGAACGAGGTCAAACTCAAGACTTTCAGGTAGAGTACCAGATATATACTGCCAACCAAGAGCATCACTTTCACGATCAGTATGTAATTTAAGATTTGTCAGCTAATTAATTTGAGGGATATCAGCTAATTCAATCATAACTTCATTTAAACAATTCTACGAACACATACACTAGGATATTTCTAGATAATTTCAAGAAACTCACAAAAACCATTTGTAAGGGTAAACTCACCCATCTATCCAACCCAATTGAAACAGTTAAAAGTAAAAAAAAAAAAAACCTATTAGATAGAATCAAGAAAATACCGAAAAATATTGGCAACAAGTACCAGAAAACAAAGGGGAAAAGAAAAAGGAAAAAATTGAAGAATCATGCTTCAAGATCGAAACACCAACCTTGAGTTCACCGAAAAGAACCAACACAAAAGGAGGCTGTTTGACAGAAGGTGCGTTTTGCAGCAACAGTGAATTTCCTGCAGTTTTTTGCCCTGCACGTTTTGTTTTGTTTTTTAATTCTTGGTATTTGCTGGACTTTTTCTTTTTTAAATATTTTTTTATTTAATTTTTAGTTTAACCATAGTTCTGAGGTTAAGGAGACTGGCTACATTAACTGGACATGTGTGCTATTTTGAATGGTGTAATAGAGATTGTAATAGAGTGTGCACTAGGAAATCCTGAGTGGCTGAAAAGTTAGAACCACTAAAAAAATATTGAATTTACAACAAATCATATAAAATAGGTGTGGGCAGGATAGATTGAAGCACGAAACAATGATAATAATCTGAGTACATATCGCAAGACATCTTCTACTTGAGAACTTTTTGAACAATGATCTTGCTAACCCTGGTAGAAACTATCAGCCATGGAATTATCCCAACCTGCAATTGCATAATAAATTATCATAAAGCCTCCTCGGGAAAAAGAAAAGAAAAAAGGAATCCATCTGTATTATGATTGTAGTACATGATGATTTAGGTTTTGATAAATAGGTTCACTGCTTCAGTCACAACTGATCATTATCTTAGAAAATCAGGATCATAAAAGATGAGAGATGGTTTTGCTGAAAACCTCACCAATTTCCTTTCTTTACGTATACTTGATTGGCACAGGAAAGATACAAAAATGAGGTTCTAAGAAACATGTATTGACCATACACATCTCAATGGTGGGGAAATTTAAAGATATAAAAGTCACAGTGAATTCTCTTCCTGTGAAGAAGAAGCACAAAAAAAATATAGAATTCTCTTCCTGTGAAGAAGAAGCACAAAAAAAAAATAGAATTCTCTTCCTGCATCGTAATCATCATATTTCTGGAAGCCAAGAAAAAATTAATTGTTTCTTTTCCAACATATTAATTACTATATATCTGGCTCTAGCCCAGCATTCCTACAATATGGACCCTACCAGCTAAGTTTAAAACATAACTAGACAACAGTGAGACCATTCTAATTCCTTAATGTTCTCTGATATGACAAAATGTGAAAAGAAAAAACATAGGTTTAATTTCTTACCAAAACATAGTCATTAACTGAACCACCCGCTCTCCATGACAAAATCTTGCCTACAAGATACATGTTTCACAAAATTATTATCTCAACAAGCAGGACTTCTACTTATTAAGTAAGGATAACATAAAGGGTAGTGACAATTATTCACAAAAACATCTAAACTCAAGGCTGAACTGCAGAATATTTTTTATCAAATAGACTAGAAAGAAATATGAGGACAAAACATTTAATGGAAGAAAAAGTGACCAACAGAAAAATAATATTAGCGGAAGAAAGCAAAATGTAAACTCCTGCCCTGAATAGTGTGATTGCTGATGCACTAATAATCTGGAGCTCCTTGCAAAACCTCCTACCAAGCCCCTTATTTGTATTCATGAGTTAGATGTGTATCATAAAACTCAGTATCAACAGCAATTGTCAAAAGTACGACTTTTGTTAATTCAATTCATTGCTCACATAACCTTTAAAGCAATTAACTTTCTGAAAAAATAATAGTATTAAGGCTTTTTTGAATGGTCTATGATCAAATAAAAAGTTGAAAATTTCCTCAACCCCTTAATATACCACCATTATAAATTTATAACTACACATCACTGCTATCCTGAACCCTCAAGCACTACCCACATAACCTTTAGATCCTAAAAAAATGATTAAAAAATACCTATCACACATTCTCCACCCGCCCCCCCTCTCAAACTAAACGGTTAAATAAACCAACATAAATATCTAAACTTTCAATTGCACTAAATGAATGATAGGATGGCCAATTTTGACTTCTATCTTAAAAGTCAAGTCAGGAAAATTTGGAAGCAGATTCAAGATTGCAAAAAAAACAAATTAACTCTACTAAGATGGACCACAAAAGTCATTGCTTCACTAGGCTTATCAGCAGCAATCCAAAGGAAGTTTTAGTTCCAACTACACCAGGAATGAGGAGGCTTTGAACATTATTCTTTATTGGGTCAAAAGAAAATGAAAGGACAAAGTAAATATATTTCAGAAGGTCATATTCTTACAAATCTATTGGTTTGTCAACCACTAACTACTTGCTCGAAGAAGTAATATAACTTCTTAGCTCCTACGGTAATTCAGTCCCCTAGATGCAAAAATATTAGTCAGCCACTTAAAAAGTGATTGCAATGGCGGTCAATGAAGTGCAGTAGCTTTTACATAATGAAGATTCTGGTTGCATAGGTGGTGAGAGAGGTTTGTAAGGCCGGATGTATGGTTTCTCTCTTCAGGCGGCAAGTTACTTTAGTTGCAGACCTTGAAATGGATCTTGACGCAAAGAAACCAGCAAGTAATGGTAATAGCATGTACTATGGGAAAGTAAAAAGATGCCAAAGATTAACCAGGATGCTGGAGGTAAACATCATTTTCTGACCTGGCTTTTTCAGCTGTTAGCTTGAGAAATTAACACTTTTGCAAATGCATATTGGTTCTAAAGTATAAGTAGGATTATTGTAAGATTTTTTTTCTCTTTAGATGGAACATGTAAAGATGATGTAACCAGAGAAGACAAGTCTAGAATTCCAAAAAATGAAGAGGCTAGCAAAAGATTGTTAGAATAAAAAAAATAATCATCATATTCGGGTAACAAAGGATATATATCTCATTTTTTAAATTACAGATATTAAGGACAGAAAGCTATACCAAAAGGTTGCACAAGTCTTCCAGATACTGCAGCTACAGGGATCCGCCAAAACCAAAAAATGAGCATGGCATATGTGATAATCTGTAGAAACCAGAGGAATCAATTTCCAACAATCTTTTTTTCTTTAAACCAACTTCTGATAACCTGAACCAAAATACTCTGATGGTAATATATGTTACCTTTACCGACATCAAGGCCTTTGTATAAATATCATGAGTCAATTTCTTCGCGTTGCCCTGAGTTTGCTGGACTGCATACACATTAAGAAAGTTACGCACTGAAATTCAAGGAATACCATACTGCAAATACATTAAAATCAAGTAACATAGGCTACAAATTCAACCACAGCAGCAAAAATGAACAATGAAGTGGAAGTTGGACCATTAATTAATTAAGGATAAGATATTTTGCAGATAAGAGTCAAAACAGATATCAATTCCTTGATATAAATAAACAAAAGGAGAAAACATAAGTAGGACAAATAAGATCATCAACAACAAAATACTAACAATTCAATCACTTCCCCAAGAATCCCGAAGAATATTAATTATCGAACTATTTTGTGTTTATATGCTACATGTTTCAATATAACGATTAGTTATGGAAGTTGCATCTGCTAGAGAGAACAATGCCATGAACCTGAAAAGGAGGCCGGGCACAGTTGGAAAGATGAAAAAGGGTAAACAGAAACCGATTACAGACTCTTAGGTAAAGTAAGTCAGTTTCCTAACTAAAATAAACTCAGAAGAAGAAAAAACCAAATAATATTAAAAATAATAGTTCCCATGCAAAAACAATCGGAATTCCACTCAAAGACAGTTCAGAACAGCTAGAACATGGAGGATATATCAAAACCTAAATGCCTTGATGGAGGTATTTCCAAATTACAGGTTTCTTTAATAAGGTGTGTGCATCTATTGGGGAAAAAAAATATCAGGGCCAAGTTCAGAAGGCAGACACCCTTAAAAAAATAGACTTATGCAAAAGGTCTCTGAACTAGCATCCCATTGGAAAAAAATCAGACTCTTAACTTGTCCTATCTGAAGACAAAGCACCAGTCCATTAAGCAAGGTGCACCATCTTCTTTCTAATGGATAGTTTAGGCACAAACAACATACATCACATTCTTATTATGCTCATTCCTCTGATGGACCATGAATATGGCTGGCATCCAGAGGAAAGAATGGGGTTTTACTTGTAATAGAAAACACAAAAGGATAAAGACAAGTTCTGTTGGCCTATGCATTAGTAAAAGTGTTAAAACAGACTAATTATGATCAGGTTGGGTTGTATAAGGTTTACAAAGAATTCAGAGTTGATGGCGAATGAGAATTTCTGCATTTTTGGTTTATGCCAAAAGTGTTAAAGTTAAGCTAAGAGTTCCCATGCATGTAAAGAGTTGCATTACTTTCCACTCCAGAGTTGTTACATGCATCTCTGAACTTTTCAACATAGATTTCTCAGCAGCACAATGCCAGTTTTGAATATTCCATCCTGTCAAAAGAGAGACTGGCAAACAATAGCATGCAACTTTTGCTGAAATTCATCTCTCCAGTTCTACAAATATTCAAATATTAACTTCTGGAAATAGTTCACAAACATCTATAATTTGAGACATAGCATACTTTTGGTAAGCTCCTTTTCTTTAGTTGCTGCCATCCTCCTTAACTTGGCAGCTTGCGCAAATGTTGAAGGCCTGAAATCAGGGAGAAAACAAAGGTGAAACCCACATGCCACATCATGAATTCTCTATGCAATAACACTCGGCGACATAAAACTACTAAAAAGGGATAGGGAAGTTCATTTGACATTCAAAAGGATGATACACAATTAAGTAATAGAGATCCAATATAAACCTTCATAATAGACCAAACACAATTGGATATTTAAATGACATTGAGAGTACTTGTCTACTGTTACCAAAGTGTATTTTTCCCCTAGGTTCCAACTTCCACTACAATTACTGACAGAGCAATTAGAGACAAAATGATAATTGATTATTACTCATACACCTCTCAAATCCAAAATGCATATGAAATTTCAACCTTAGATATTATTGTACATGATTATCAGGAAAAGTAATTCATTTTACAAGGACAGGACAAAAGGATAGGGTTTTAAAACCATGTTGAGCTTGAGCATCTAGGAGAGTTCGACCAGGAAAAATAATAGGCTATAAGTACATAGAACATGAATACAGCATATCTAAGATTACAGCAAGCAAAATTCTTAACCTTGTATAAAGCTTGTGAAAACTGTAAAATCACCACCATAAACAAATAAACATATTAAAACAAAAAGCTCAGCAACACATGAATGAGATCAGAGCAACGCTTACTGTGAAAAGGAACCGGCCTCCTTTAAGAGCTGCTTAATCTCCTTGCGGAGCTGAGTCTCAATAGCACTCATTGATCCTTTCTGGACAAAAGAAAAATGTTGCATGAACACCAAAATCCAAATTGAATTCACGATTGACGACAACAAATAAAAATTTCCAACACCCATCACAATGTAATGTAAAATCAGAAAATACATATTGATTAGCATCGCCTTAAATAACACGTGAACCTTAACACGCCTTAAATTACCTTTCTTAGCTGAATCGCAAAATCAAATAGCATCATTTATCACCATACCAATTATATAAATTTCAAAAGGAATTACCGAATGTTACCTTTTTGTAGAGCTCGACATATCTTGAGAGAAATTGAAAAGCCACGACGATCAGAAATACCAACAGAGATGCAAGAGATTTTCCATGATCATCCAAGCTGTCTCCCATTTTTTGCTTCTGACTTTGGTTTCCGCCGTTGTTTTTATATGCTAAGAATTGTCCCTCGTCTTTGGATCCAACATGTTTTCCATTTTCTTCAGAACTCAGATATTGGCCCAAATGATGAGAACTATCTTGGGCCATTGAAAAGCCCATCAAAACAATTTTCTATTATTATTATTAAAAACTTGATCATAAATTAAATAATTTTTATATAATTGTATAAAACTAAAATTCAATTATGGATGGAGAATTTAAAATATTAGTTGCACTTGCAGCCACAACCAACGTTGCCTTGTTCTTTGTATTAATCCTTTTTTTTATCAATGATTTATAAGTGCTTTATACATATAAAAAGTTTACAACTAAATTATTGTTGTTACATTTTTGAAATAAAAATAAACTAGTTGTAAACTATGACACTTTCTAAAATTTTCATTTAAATATGAACATCTTTCTGATGTGATGATATTAGGTTGTGTTTGTTTCTTGTCAAGTGTATAAGTGGACAATACAGGACAAAAATCTGATGGATAGAACAGAAATTTTTTTGTCTTCAAATAGGGTGTTTGGTTGTAATGGACAGAACAAAGAAAATGTTACTGTCCATTATGCACAATGCATTTCGTTGGGTGGACAAGATAAATAATTAATTATCCATTTACTAAATTACCCTTATAAGAAGATAAACAAGAAAGAAAAAGTGGATCAGGATTTGGTTGGAAAGGGGCTTGGGGTGGGGTGGGGAGTTGAGTTGAGGTGGAGTAGGGAGGGGACTGGGGGTGCAATGTTTTCAGAACCGGACCGGTCATCGAACCGGAAAAGTTAGTGGTTTACAGTTTAATGGTTCAACCATAATCAAACCGTAATTGAACTAGTTAATTTAATAATTAAAAATATTTATTTTATATGTTAAAATATATTAAAATTTTTATGATTATTAGGTTATTTATTTATTAAAGGTAAATTAATCTTTTTATATTATTATTTGCTTATATTAAAATAGTATCAAAACATATTTTCATGAAAGAAAATCTAAATGAGTTGGCTGGGGGTTGCAAGGGGCAGCCCGTCCCTGCTCAGGGCTCACATTGAGAAAAATTTTATTTTTGGTATTTTTGTGAAAATTGGAGAATGAAAGAAGAAAATTAAGTGATTTAGGCTAGAATTAGAGGGAAACAATTTAGGAAAATTTTCAACTGGAAATTTGCAATTTTTAATTTCTTTAATTTTACCCAAAAAAATTTTTTTTTTCTTTTACAAAACAGGCCGATCCAACCTTATTTGAAAGAAATAGAACGGTTTTTATAATTTCCGGTTTATCCTCTTAGACTGAACCGACCAGTGGTCCGGTCCGACCAGACCAGTCGGTCCAAACAACCATGCTGGGGTGAGTCTGGGGTATTGAGGGCGGTTAGGGGTACCAGGAGGTTGGGATGCGAGTAGGGAGGCGGCTGGGGTGGGGTGCATGGGTGGGTTGGGTGAGGGTAGCAAAGGGGCTGGGATGCGGGTAGCGAAGCTTGCTAGGCTGAGGTAGTGAGGGGGGTTGGCCGGGGGTAGTAGGGGGTTGGGTGGATGGGGAACTGGGTTGGGCGAGAAGTGTGTTAGCTTGGGTTGTGTTTTTTGGAATTATTGGAATGTTAGGATAATTTTATCATTTTACATTTTTGTTCATAGGAACAAAAAAATCAGTCCTCACTTTTAGAGGCATTGGTTTTTGGCCAAAAATTATTTCTAGACATGAAACAAAAAATTTCATCCTCCTCAATCAAACACATGAAGTGGACAATTTTTCTTATTTCGTTAATCGTCCTCGTTCATAAGAATTACAATCAAACACACCCTTAGTTCTTTGGACATTGATCCTTTCCTTTCCTTTCCTTTGAATAGACGTTAATTGATCATCTGAGTATTTGTATGTCACAAATATGTACAAAATTAATAAATTATACTGTTCATTTGGATGAGTTTATTAAAATAGTGTTCTTTTTTATAAGTGTTTTTTTTTCTTAAATTAAGTTGTTTTGTATTTGGAAACAGTAATTTATAAGTTGTTTTCAAAATTAAGGGTCCGTTTGGATAAACTTATAAAAAAAAGCTTTTTGATAAGTGCTTTTTACAAAAATTAAGCTATTTTGTATTTGAGTGCAATTATTTATAAATAGTTTTCAAAATTAAAATTTGTTTGGATAAAAAAGTACTTTTAATGTCTTTTTTGAAATTTTTGTTGTTATTATAATTTTCTTAAGATTTAATAGAATACTATATTCTATAAGTTATAATATATTAAATGATAATGTCTTAATGTATTTAAGTAAAATTAAATTATTTTTAACACAGTACAATAAAAACCAAACATTTTTTAAAAAATCACAAACTAAAAAAGAGATTGAAAAATAAATAAATTGTGTTCAATTTTGTCTCGAAATACTACCGAAAAATTGTCTATTACAACTTACTACTTGATTTTTCTCAACTTACTTTTAAATAGTAAAAAACCCTCTCGATATTCCTGACTACTCATCTAATAGTGTCCTTATAGATACCGTCGAAATAGATAAGAATGACATAGAAACTTTTTTAGTCATAAAAATACTTCCTTTCGTTAAATTTTGGGATGTGGTAATAGTATGTGATATATGATAACGCGTGAATAAATTGTAAAGTACCTGTCATATATTGATAACGTAGATATAAAAAAAAAATCTCCAATCCAATTCATTTCTCGTCAATTGAAATTTAATAATAATTAAATATTATAGTCAAGTCCCTTGAGGGACACCTTAGTGGGTGAATAGTGAGCCCATAAATTCTAGGTTTTGAATTCGAATCCCAACAATACTTATGGGTTGGACCTTGTGAGTATCCACGATAGCGGGTGCATGCTCTATAATATATATATATATATATATATATATAGTCAATTAGATTTGAGCTTGCAACCTTTCTATGTAAACTTTACCTATTAAAAATTGTTGTGTTAAATTACTTTTAATCTAAATATTAAGATAAGTTATATTTAAAGTCCATTTTAAATAAAGTTCAATGACATAAAAAGTTTATGTAAAACATATTCACAATTTAAATATATTTAAAATAATTTAATTAATAGCTACAAATAATATAATAAAAACTATAAGCACAATAATATAATAAAATAAACAATCTCTAACACATAAGTGATTTGTCAAATGTTATGATTTTGACGATACATTAAATTCTATTGATAAAGGCTTATTTTTCACAACATAGTAAGGTACATCGAGAAATAATTTATTTTCCTGACATATGTATCGGCAAAGGTGTGAACTTCTCCCGACATTATTTTATTGTGTTGAAAAAACAATCTATGTCACTACACACTTAATTTGTTGTGATATAACTTTCTTTTTCCATCACAAAAGCTAGTCGTCATAAGTACATTAAATTGAGTTGATAAAGGTTTTTTTTTTCATGACACTAAAAGTTATATCAAGAGATGTTATATTTCCCTGATATGCATGTATCATTAAAGGTATAAACTTATCATAAGAAAGCTTTTTTTTTTGCCAAAAAAACAAATCCCTGCTCCACGCATTTTATGTATTGGGAACTTTATGTTTTTCTCGACACACTAGTGTTGACAGATAAGTAAAATTATGATAGGTTTTGTGTCGAGAAAATAAATCCTATCATGAGTCACAGTAAATGCATAGCCATAAATCATGATATTCTTGACTCACTATTATTTCAGTTGTTTAAATACTTTTGATAGTACTTCTTCTGACACACATACACTATATCACCAAGAAATGAGTCGTAATAGACCTTTTTTATAGTGAAATATCTAAAAAATTTATACTTCTTTTGTTTTTTTGACATATTTTTATTCACTAAAAGTTAAAAAGATAAACGCATGAATAAAAACAAAAAAAGAATTTTAAAAATAGTATAATAAAAAAGTATTAAAAAAACATAAAAAAGAAGAATAAGAACAATGGCAAATGGGCGGGCAATCGGGCTAACTGGTTTAAGCTCGGCCCCCCAGAAGCTGGCAATGAATAGTACGTAGCCCAGCTCAGCCCATAGGATGTCCTCAACTCGTACGGTTCACATTTTTTTAAACTCGATCAAGCCAGACCCATAGCCTACTTGAACAGGCGAACCGGACCACTTCGCTACTTGAATCAAACCTGAATTGGTCCGGCATGGCAAGTTGAATGGTCAGATGACCGTTGGATTTACCTTTTCTACTAGTTGGAATTTTAAAAAAAATTATAGAAATACCATTAACGATCATTTCTTAAAACAACTATAAATATCCCTCACAAATATAAAAATCACCCAAAAATCTCTCTAATCTCTACTCTATTCATTCTCCAATTTTATTTATCTCTAATCTCACTTTTCTCTTAGTATCTTTGTGTGGAAATTTAATTTTCGACAAGAAGAGATTGGATTTAGAAGGAATTGGTGAAGAAATTTGAAGTTTCTATCTTTCACAATTTCCAACTAATTATTTCCAATTTCAAGTTTTTTTCTCTACTTATCTTATAATTTGGTAGTTTTGAGTTTGTTATTTTTATTTGTTAACTACTTAATTATGTATTCAATTTTATTTATTTGAAATGTTTTTTATTTATTACTTGATTGCACACTTATTTACTTTTATTTAATTTAATTTTTTCATTAACTAATTTATTTTAAAAAATGGATAAATCTCATTCACCCTCCCACCACTTTAATATCGATGAAGAAAAATTTCTAGATATTGTGAGTATGATGATAGAACCGATTTCCTCAAATCCAATTATATAGTGACTTTAAGTGACGATATTGATCCGAATGATGTTCAAGAAGTACCTACGTCCACTAGTTATGTAGTACGCAAAGGAGCATCTTCCTATAGCACATGGTGGCTTTTGATTAATCTGGTAGGGTCGATGCCAAACCCCTCATCTTCTCAAAGTGGTTTTTTTCCATTTCCAAGAAGAAATTATGATTAGTAAGATCTTCTCTTGAATGCTCCAGTTAGTCCTGGCGTCCTAATCTCCAAGTCATATTTCTCTTTGATGAAATTGGTTGTTTTTATGAATTGCAATTATCCACTCTCAATTCCCGAACTAATGTTGTTTTCTCCTTTTTTAAGGTTTTGACTCTCATTCTTTTTTCAGAAGTCTTACACTTCATTAAATATTTAACTCCTCTCCTCAAAGGCTTAGAAAAACAATTAATAAAATCATAACTTTGATAAGTTTTTAGTAAATCTAGTCACTTTGATCAGTTGACTTTGCCACTTTGCCTAGGCAAAAACTATCTCATCTGGGTAATAATGCATTCTGTCCAAAATGCAGTTATCCACTCTCAATTCCTAAACTGATGTTATCATTTTTTTTAAGGTTTTGACTCTTACCCTCTCTTTTTTTTTTCCTCTTGATGGATTGCAATTATCCACTCTCGATTCCCAATCTAACATTCTTTTCTCCCTTTTTTAGGTTTTGGCCCATCCTCTTTTTTTTGGGAAGTCCTCCACTCTGACTAGATTTCTTTATAATTTGTCTCTATTAAATATTTGACCCTCTACTCAAAGACTTAGGAAAACAATTAATAAAATCATAACATTGATACTTTTCTGATAAATTTCATCACTTTGATAAGTTGACTCTGCCATATTGCCTAGGCAAAAATTGACTCACTTAGACAAGAATGCATTCTGTCCAGAAAATTTCACCAAGCTTTTTTATGCAAATTTTGACTCTCAGATTGCTTCCATTCGTCTCTAAAGAATCCAACAAATGATTACCTAACAAAGACAAAAAAAATCAAATGAAGATGAAAAGCAAATAAACTTGCACTTAACAAGAATTTATACATTTTTATTCCTGAACTAACTAAATCCAAACTTCAAGACTACGTAAAAATAAAGGACAAAAAATAACTCTTTAGAACAGAGTTATCAACAGACCACCTAGTGGTATTATTTACTGCATCCTTCCGAAATTGGATATCCCTGTTTTCATTTTAAAATTGAATGTCTCCTTTATAAAAAGAAGTACATTTTCTACATATGTACCATTAATCACCTTCTTAACTTAAGGATTTATATCCACTAACCAAAAGTCCCACCAATATTTATGTTAATGAGAAGGATAGAGCGATCACTTTTAAAAAAATTCAATATGCCCTTAAATTTTAATCATATACCAACCTTCTAAACATTATCAACCAGTTTGGGAGTTTGGGGCTGGGGGAATAAGAAAAATTTTAAGTTAGGAGAGAACAGAAAAGAAGATAAGTTGTATCCGGAAGTTGCTTGGGATTTTTAGGTTAGAAAATGATGGAAATTTATTCTTTCTGTTTAGGAGTTTGGTGAGAAAAAAATAATGAATTTTTTAATAGTCGTTTTATAATAATAACCTTACACAATTTTGATATGTATATAAATATAAATAAATTATATGTATATACGATGAAAGAATTGGTGAAGTAAGTATTAAAAAAAATCATTTAACTGAACTGTCTATCTATCGTTTTCTTCTCGAAAGCGGATGGATTCCGAATAGCTCGCAATATTGATTGTTCTCTCTCCCTTGCTCCCATTCTCTTATTTTATTTCACAAAAAAAAAAAACCTTCTAAAGAGAATCTATTTTTTCACCTTCTTCACAAATCTTTTAACTTCTCTCCAAACGTTTCATCCCAAACTATTTGTAATATATTGTTTTATTCACTTATTTATTTATTGAGAGTTATCGTTTAGAATAATTTTATATAACTATATATAACCGTTTGTGAATATTACTCTTAAGGAAATTCCCTATCTACTACAAAATCATAGACTTGTCAAAGATGAAAATCACCAACAAAAATTCCACTCTATATTCAAGAAAAATCTCCCTTAAATAATTAAATGGAAAGAATAAAATTTTATGAAAGTCATTGTATTTCTTAATTTTTTATTAAGTTAAAATAGAAAATTTAATTTTAAATGAAAGGAGAATATAATATTCTATCTGTTTGAAATTAGATATCCTATTTTGCCTGATATAAAATTTGAGAAAAATAATTATCTTAGTTTATTATAAATTTTTAAAGAAAAATTTAACTAATTTAGTTAGAGAGATACTCATTTATAAACTAAAAGAGTGTATATATATATATACATATATTAGATGACAACAAGATGTTGAGCATTATGTGATCAATCATCTTTTATAAGTATTCATTTTAGATATAAAAATATTAAATAAATCTATAAAACCTATTAACCTTGTATATATTTTATTTATCAATAAGATTAAAAGTGAATCTATTTATGATAAAATAAAAGTTTGTTTAAGTTTTTCATGTATTTTCCCTTTTCTTTTATTGCTAAAACTTAATATTTATTTCCTAGCATTCGATTAATTTATTAAATTTAATAAACATTTTTAAAAAATAAAAAATATTAAAATAAAAGGTTAATCATAATATACTAATTTAACTAATAATAATAATAATAATAGTTTTTTGCATCATAAAAATACTTGCGAGAGTAGTAGAATACGATCTTAAAAGAATAATAGCACGAGAAGGAATTATTCGAAGAAAAATTCAGAAAGAAAGAATAAACAAGGACAAGTCGTGTCATAGGAAATGACAGAATTCGCCCTACATTTCACAACGCGGATCTCAATCATTTCTTATATATCGAGATTTCTTTAATAGGGCCACAACGACCCCCGCCTGAACCGTCATAACCCCTATTAAGGTTAATCCCGTCATTTCATTTCCGAACCACAACACGTGTGGGTCAATTACCCAAAACACCCCAATTCATCCGAACCATACACGTGTCCCAACTGTTCCTCCAGCAACCTCCTCAACGATCACGATCCTTTCTCAAAGAAACACAGAGAAAACACAAAGCCAAGCAAAGCAAAACGAAGCAAATCAAAAGGCCTTCAGGACCAGTAGAATTGAAGCCCTCGGATCGATGACATGGACAGAGATTTTTGAAATCCCGCCCAAACCAGACGCGGACTTGAAATTGTTTCTCCGATTCGATTTTTCTCTCTCTCTATCCTTCAAACCCCTTCTTATCTCTGCCCTTCACAACGCAACACACGCACACAACACAATACCAAAGGCAAAGCTAAGGCATATCTCTTTCTGTCCTCTCTCTCTCTATCCGTCCCTTTAACCTAAGAAGAGGTAACTAGTTTCTCCGGCGCCGCTGACTCGACCGGCTGCCACCTGATTTTCGCTGTTTTCCGCCGATTCTCACCTGTTTTTGTGGGTTTCTCGCAGGTTTCGCCATGAAAGGAGGTAAATCCAAGGCGAAGGCTGATAACAAGTGAGTTTTACTCGTATTCATTCTGTTTTGACTTTTACTATTTAGATCTGTTATGATCCGTATTCATACTTCTTTTGATTTCTCGGTGTATGTGTTTTTTATATTTTACGGATTGATAGTTTTACCTGCCTTTGAATTTTGTTTAGACTCTCTGTTAAGAAAGGCGCGGCCGCCGGTAAGAAACCGGTGAAGAAGGGGAAGCCTGCAAAGGATCCTAACAAGCCTAAAAGGCCTGCTAGTGCTTTCTTCGTCTTCATGTACAACTTCACCCTCTGTTCTTCATTTTTATCGTTTTCGATCCAGACTTGCTTCGGTTATCTGAGACTCTGATGGTTTTAAAAAATAGGGAAGAGTTTCGGAAGCAGTATAAGGAGAAACACCCAAACAACAAATCTGTCGCTGCTGTAAGTTTTATTTTTTGGATTTTAAAGTAAACACTTGATATACTTAGATCCGATAATTGTGCAGTTTTCGATTTCCCCCATTTTAGACTTGTAAGTTATTGAAATTCGTTTTTTGACATCGCCTCAGGTAGGCAAAGCCGGTGGAGATAAGTGGAAATCGATGTCCGATGCAGTGAGTATTTAGAAATAAGTAAAAATGAATTATTTGATGTTTTTGAGTCTTTTATACTCAATTTGTTCTTCTTGTTCAGGAGAAAGCTCCTTACATAGCTAAAGCTGACAAAAGGAAGGTTGAGTATGAGAAGACTCTTCAGGCTTACAACAAGAGAGTGGTATATATCTCACAATTCCAATTGCTTCATTCGTTCATAATATATTCATGTGAAGTTATTTTGTAATACTTAAATTAATGATTAAATCTCCGATGTAGTCTGAAGGAGCTGGTGCCGAGGAAGAAGAATCTGACAAGTCAAGGTCCGAGGTGAACGATGACGAGGATGACGAAGAAGAGGGAAGCGCTGAGGTTGGCGAATCTGAATTCCATTTTATTAATTTATTATTTAGCTTCTACTTGTTATTTAATATACTTGTGATGAGTATTGATTTATTTAATTTTTTATTTGTATGCAGGAAGACGATGATGATGAGTAAAGGATCGGGTTACATCAGGAAGAGTTAGGGGGCCAAGTTATGTAGGATGTTAAGGAGAAGAAGTCGCATGACATTGCCTCTTGAATTCAGTAGTTCAATTATCCAGATAAATAGTTCTTTTTTTTTTGCCTTTTGGTTTTTAAATTTTTTGAGGGGTTAGGTCTTGGAATATGAAGAAATTAAAAAAATAGTTTCAGGAGCTGGGTTAAGCTTCATATGTCTCTGTACTTTATTATCGGTTCACATTATGCTTAATGATAATAGTTAGGACTTGTCTTCAATTGTTCAGCTTCAGTCTTAAATTTCATTTATGCATTTGGCTGGATAATGAAGAAAATATACACGTAAAAGCCGGGCAGGGAGATGCTTTTGATTCCAGTGATACATCTTTAATGGTTTGGTATCATGCGTCTGTTGTAAAAATATCTTCCCCTTATTATATTTTGTATTGACCGAAAGCTGTTGGTGAATCTTCGTCGTGTTTACTTTTTAATGTGATCTGTATCTTAAAGGTTTGACCAATTGGAGTTTTCGGTGTAGTTAAGTTATTTACTTTTTTAAGCTAAATGGTTGAAAGTGTTCTGAACTGGAAAAGACTGATCCTGAGATATACTTTGGTGGTTTTTTATCATTGCATTTAATAATACAGTTTGTTCAATATCCTGTGGTTTGGAAATTCTAACCTCTGCTTATGCGAATTGGTTTTGATGGTAATCGCAAGTGCCAGATGAAATTCGTAAAGTTTGGCAGGTCGGAACAAATGAATCGGTAGCACTTACGGCTTATATTCAAGTACCATAATAATAACGGCTTATATTCAAGTACCATAATAATAAATTCAACAGCTCTAGTTGTATTGTTTATTTTATAAGTAATATACTATATATGGTTGAATGTTATATTTATATATATTTGAAGTTATTTGAAATGAAATTTTTATTTCTTAAATTAAATAAAATTTTATTAAAAAAATTAACACTACAATTTAAGAATGGGAATGATATAATATTTATCAGCGCAATTGTCAGTATATTATAATTATATTTATTTTATTACTATTATTTTAATTATCATCTAATTTTTAAAATAGCATATTAAAAAGTTAAAATGTATTATGTTCTAATTTTTTT
>JAWZTD010000002.1:3930407-3945662 GCA_035221335.1 Echites panduratus | reverse complement strand
AAAGTAAAAACTAGATTTTTTGAAATATTAGATTTGTTTCTTTTTAACCGATTCTGATTTCTGATCACGTTCGCACCGGCCATCGCGTAGGTAAATGCGACCTGGAGGAAACCCACAACTGTTGTCGATTTCCATTCTGCCAGACATAGATCATCTGCAATGTGCTGAAAAATGGTGGGAAAATCTTCAGAAAATTCAGTTGCAGATGGAAGATTCAGATATGTACACGAAAATGAGAAAGGCCCACCTGACGCCATAGACATCCATCATATTATTGTTCGAAGGAATAGAATAAAGTGCTTCATTTTACGCTTCTCTGCTCTTCTTGTCTTAGCAAGCCCCAGCTTCTTGTTTTTCCTTCAGGTACAAAGATGGAGTCTTGAAACAGTAATTTTCAGGTCTCAATTGATCTTTATTCTTTTCTCCTTTAATCTTTTTTGCTGCAAGAAATATGGGAATGTGCAGCTACTACGTTAGTATAGCTAAATTTTGTGCCCTTCGATAATTGTCAATTGGGCTGTGCATATTTTACTTTGTTATTTTTAAAAATTTGATGCATTGATTACTTGTGTTTCTGTTTTGTATGTATACAGGGTATGAGTCTGACTTGTAAGTTTTGCTTTATTTTCGCAAGTTAAGTGGACTTGGTCTATTTATACTGTAAATTGCATCCGCATTGTTCTTGACATTCGAATTTTGTTGATTAATGAAGGAGAAGAGTTGAATTATGTCAAAATTCATCCTTTGTTTCTGTATTTCTTTTCCGTAATTTCGTTCTCAATTGTAGGAGATGTTAATAGTTCTTCATTCTGAGCAATCAATGCTGAGGTGTGATAGCGCAAAATGTTGAAATCATACTAAGAGAATGGATTTATATCTTTGAGCTAACAGATTATATGAGCTTCTGTCATCTGTCTTCGCCATGAATCCTTCTGCAATTTTTGGCGATAGTTTCTATTATCTTATAAAGAAAAAGATAAAAAAGAACCGTAATTTTTGTTTGTTTCACATGATGCGCACTGATACAGGAAAAATCAATCAGTTTTCTTCTATGGAGTTTACTTTTACTGGCATCAGTGGCGGGCTTATTGCTGCGGAAGCTAGTTGAGAGAGGTAAGCAGGTGGTAGGGAAATTTTGTGCTCTGGAAAGATAAACTTTGGGTGCCCTATATGACATTTCTCTGCTTTTTTCACAACTCTGCAAGTCTTCCTGTCCCTTATATACCTACGGTGACATTGAGCATATATCTGATCTTAATTTTTCTTGTATCATATTTTAGTCATCTCCTAGTTGTTCCTTGCATAAATTGGATTCTCAGGTGACCACATTAAAAACTAAAGCAAACAATGGCCATATTCACATTTAAAAACATTTAAGAATTAATGCATCTCCCTTTTCTTTTTGTCATCCTAGCTATCTATGGACCAAGCCTGTTCAAGCTACCTCTAGTTTGGAAGTCTGCAAACTCATTGGTTGCCTTTGCTTGTTTTGTTCACTGTTCAAAATGGGAAAGGGATCAGGTTTCTGTAATTAATTCTGCTGCCGTTGCATTGAAGTTCTGGAGAAGGAAAAGATTATGCAGCTTCAAAGTAATTGCAGTATGCTGTGTATATCTGTGTGCTAGTGCACATTGTAGGTGTAAAAGAACAAACCTAACGGATGGGACTCTGGCAGCCTTGCGCTAGTTGTGGGGGGTTCTACCCTTTTATGATCCATTGAATCCAAGTTCTTCATGCAGTATCTGTACTCTCATGGAGCTGCATTCCATATGCAACTCCAAAATGTAACTACTGAAAAAAAATAAAAAATGGAGAACGGGGATCTGCATTAACCAGTAAAATTTAGAACTTGATTATATTAATATCACCGGATTGAGAAACTTGTAATATGGGCAAGATTCTTGACAAAATTCTGGCAAGAATTGTGATTCTTACTCTTTTCCAAAGTTCAACAAGACTGGCATGTGCAACTGTTTTCACTTATCTTTCTTCTTTTATCCCTTTATGAGAAGACCTCATAAAATATTTCATTTTGTGTCAGAAAGATATTAGTTAGTAGCCTTCTCTAAACCAGTTTTATTTTTATCTGTGACAGAATCTGTTATTATTCTGCCAGCTTTTGGAGTTCAACTTGAGACTCACTATGGAAGGTACCTAGAAAATCTTGGCATGCTTGTGATTCTGTAATTACAGTGATGACTCTTGCAGAGGCAAGTCTTCTGTAAGTTCTTGCTCTCAGGAAATAGGTGCCTCTAGAACTTCAATAACTGATCTCCAAATTATCTAAGAAGATAGAAAAATTTAAAGGGGAAAATAATCTCCACTTTTGAAATTTCTCCCATATATGGTAATTCACTCTTATCACTGACACAGATAGCAAGATCAGGGAATGTTGATTTAATTTGAAAAGTATTATATATCTGGTCAGTTGAACACATTGGAATCTCATGCTACTATATTTTGTATTCTTTATCTATCCAGAAGGCATAGAAATTTCTTAGAGATGGTTTTTGATCAAATGGAGTGAGCAAGAAGTATAGGTAGTTAAGGACTATAGTGCCATGGTGAGAAGCTACCGATATGGAAGCAACACAGGAAATTCATTTATAAGCTTATTTTTCGTCTGTTAGAAGTTCCGATCCAGATCCTTTCTCACAAAACGGTCTTTCTGACAGTGGGCGAACCATTCGGCAATTTGTTCCCATCAGCTACATTTTGAAGCCAGTAATAAATGAATGTGTAACTCCAGTTACTTGTTACTGGAGTCTGTCCCTTATTATTCGTGGAGAAGAGGAACTTATGCTTGTTTTTAAGGTAAGGGTTTACATCTTCCTTTTCTTTTCCTCCTCCAGCAACTAAAATTCACATTGTCTTAATCTGCTGCTTGTTCTTAATACCCAGGAATTTTGTCCACCACTTAAAATGTTACTGCCTGTCTGGAAGGCATTATGTGCCGCTACTGATGCTGAGTCTGCAGCACCTCAACAGCTTTAATTAAATTCAGGTCACAATAGAAATGTTAGTAACTTTTCCTCTCAAGAGGAAATTGAACAAGGAATGAGAATCTATTGTCTTTGTTCATTTACTCCCAAAGTTTGCTGTAAAAGTGTTGGTCAACAGTAGTCTCTTTTGTTAGTCAAGTCTGACAGGAGAAGAGCACTCAGTGAATGAAACTTGAATGAGCCTTTTTATTCTTCAATCTCTTTGGTCTGTTTTGTAATTCTCTATGTATTAAAACTAAAGAAAAGGTTCCTAACTAGGACAAATGGGAAAAATACTCAGGTGCGTTGAACTAATAATCTGTTGCTGAGCTTAGGCGACATGCTGCACGGTTTAGACTAATTTCATGTCGATGTAGGCCATGCCATGACCCTTGTTTGCTGCAGCTGCTGCTGCATAATCCAAGCTTGTTGATCTGCTGACGTAAGGCATCCAAGTTGACGATGGGAACAGTAGTTGGACGCCCATGAGCACACTGAAGATCAAGAAATTCATGAAGGTCATTTTGTGAGACATTTCCAAGTAACCCCTTTTCTCCTCTTCCCCTTGTCTTGTCGAGATTAAGAAGTCAAGACTGTATGTATCTTAGAGTTCTTTCTCTACTTACTTGAAAACACAACGAAGTTTGCTTCAACTCTTCAACGATGAGAGAACATTCGGAAGGCAGCAATGTGTCTCCGAACATAATTGCCCCTAAAATACAATTTGATTAGCAAGGAATTATCTTGATTCAAGGGACAACTTTCTTCTCTTCTTTTATTCCTTTTCCACTGTGTCAGATTTTTTCATTAGAAAAAACATGAGAGAAGGGAAAGTCTAAGAAGGTTAACGTCCTTCAATAGATCACATGGTAAGAAGAAACACATTTAAGTAGAAGTCAGAAAATCAGCGATGATACATATAGAGAGAGAACATGATCAGAACTTGAGATGAAGAGATTGTACCCCTGCATGCCTTCATGTTGAGAACTCGATGAACTGATGGTGGTATTGTTGATGATCCATCCGTATCTGCAAGCTACTTGCATGCCGGAGAAAGTCAGAGTGAGACTCAAAGTGTCAATAAGGCGTTAAAAAGAGTAAATGACCATCCCAAAAACTGAATGATTACCTGTTGAAGAAATTCTAGAAGATCCACATCAGTTAAATTAACACCGAGTATACATGGGACCTGCAGATTCAACAACAGGAATTTGAGATTTTAACGACGAAGAAAGATATCGTGTGAAGTAATATATTAAGTAATGTATACACACAAATATACTCTGCTCTTGTTTCAGTGTCGACAGCATATTGGGAAGCTCATAAACAATAACCATGCTTCAACAACACATGGTATGTAAGAACATACGAAAGCAATCATGCTTCTTGAGGCAAAAAAACACATTCGAGGTTGAGAATGAAGATAAATTCGTTTACTCTCTTGGGCATGGGATGAGGTACAAAAAGATTGACCGGGCTTTACCGCAAGAAGTTTAGCAACACTTGGCTGCCTGTGTAAAGCATTCAAACTTCTGCAAAAATTAAAAAGAACAAAAGAAGTCTGAGATTGAGATCAAAATATTCATTTACATAAACTAAGCACATCCCATGATCATTCAATCTTGAAAACTCTGAAGCAAAACTCAGGTTAAATTGATTAGAGGTAAAAAATGGAAGAAGAAGCTGGTCCTGAAATTACTTTGTAAATGGTCGTGAAACCTGAGTATTGAGATGGCAAATCCAGCCCCAATTTTGAATTTGTTCAGAGTAATTGTGCAATAACTGAAAACCAATCTCAGGGAGAACCTATAACATGATTTTTGAAACAGAATATGAGAATCTTTTTTAGAGTCAAGATCAATCAATAGTAGAACTGAATTTTCAACATGAAAATGGACATACTAGCTCCTGTTCAGCTTCCAGATGTACAATTTTTTTCATTTCTCCAGATAGAACCTAAATTCATGTGATTAGTTAGCCACATTGGATATAGAATCTAATGAATAGAAAACAAATCCAGAATACCTTTTGACGCAGTTCTTCCAATCGGATCCTCTCATCGGCAGCATGCTGTACAAGATGAGAAAGACCATAATCAATGCAACCCAAGGCCGAGAAATGCAAAACAAACTCAAACTCTCCAAATGTGCCTTAGTTAGAAGAATGTACTTCACCCAGGAAGCGCACATGTAAGTGCTTAATCTTTGTGTAAGTTCCTATTTAGATCCAATATTAACAGAATCTAGTGTTAGAAAATACTCCCTAAATCCAGAATTCTGGATGTCCTATTTTTGACTTGATTAAAAATTAATGAGCGTGTTTGACATTCAAAGTTACCACTCTATCATTCTTATTAGCATAATTTATTGGTGGGCTCTTTAGTCAATGGATGTAAATCTTTAAATTAAAGGAGGTAGTTAATGGTACTTTTTATAAAAAAAAAAAAATATCTACTTATTTTTAGAAATGGGACATTTGATGACATTCAATATCAGACACCCAAAATATAATTAGGGACATTCAATTCTAGATGGAGGGAACTAAAATGTTAACTTTGATCCGCACTAAAGACTATCTCCATTCCCCTGAAATAAAAGGTGCAACTCTCATTAGCACCATGCATGACAAAATGCTCATGAAATTAATTATCAGGAGCATCCTAGTAAAGGAAGGTAGTCCATTGCAAGGGCATTGCATGAAAAGAATCTTAAAAGTCGAGCAAAACCAGACCTGATCGACTATGGCAAGTGTTCTGCCTGCTATAACTGGAATGAATTTCTTATCAACCTGTTGAAGAACTCTTGCATCCGTCAGGCTGCTCTTGTCAATGGAGCTAGGAACCAATGAATCACCAGCAAGGTGCAAAATTCCAGAAGAAATATCAAGTATAGCATCATGACCTTCAATGTTACTTGCAATGACTCCACACTGCGTAAAATATATGTATATTCACTATTGAAAACTGAAAGAGTAAAACTTCTTGAAACCAGAGCCAACTTACCTCAGTTTGTGGGCAAGGGCTACGCCATTTAGACCCAGAATCTAAAATATCTTCAATCTCCTTTGATGGAAAATCTGGTAATGATCAGGACAGCATTAGACAAGAAGTAAAGTACTCCTGATCAAGATTATTGGGAAAGTTTCTGATTTGCTGGTAGCTTTTTAGCGGAACTTAATTATATGAGCATAAAGTAGATATTTTATCCGGAGTTTCAAGAAATTTAGTATCTATTTAGAAAAATGCCTTTCACATGAAAAGCAGAAGGCAAATTTTTCATTTTTAACAGCGATGATGAGAGTTAGCTACCTTCTACAGGGTCATTGATGAGTTCTCCTTGCCCTTTTAGTTCTGTATTCTGAATCTCCAAGGATTCTGGTGTCCTCTTAGCATCCAATCTGAAATAAGGATTTTGGACAAAGATGCTAAACTAGCTGTAGTATTTGGAACCACAATGACAGTACCAATCATAACACATAAAGAGTTACGTACACAGCAATAGGCAATGGATCAATCACATAACTTGACATTGAAGAGAAGCAAGATGCACTGAATAGTTCATGGTTTAATTTGCTACTTTCAGCAACATGCTTTGGATGCTTCAAGTTGCACGTTTCTGCACAATTAAAATTATCACTAATTAGTCATTCTTTTCATCTTTTTTATTCATGCAGTTTGCACCAGTAGAATTGCAGTAACAACCACACCTGACAGCAAAAAGTCATTATTTATGGTTGTGGCCAATTTCGATGACTCATTCAAAGCCAAAAACTTTTTCCTGTGTTTATGAAATGGTGGAGCTGATTGGCTTCTTCTAAACCTCATTGTAGAAGGATGTGCAGTTTCTTCATTTCCAGCCCAAAACCCTCCACATTTTTCCCTGTTGGATTGAGCAGAAGAATGTAGATACCTCTCTTTGCAAGAACGGTTTAAATGCCCATTGCCTTGTTCATCACCAAATATCTTGGAACAATTTGGAAGGAAAGAACTGTTGAGCTTATGTCTTCTAATTTGTCCATTCTCTCCCCAAGAATCAGCACTCAACTGCCGATCCCAGGAAAAGTCTGCACTGCTTGATATCAAGCAGTTCTCTTGGGTCCAATCATCCACTTCCATTTCTTTTGTAAAATTAGAATCTTCCTCATCTGGAAAATGAGCATATCTGGTAACAACTCTGCTATACTCAGAATGACCTTTTAGATCATCTTCAACAGAGAAATTATCAATATGCGAAGTTCCTGGGTTAAACAGGGGACCTGATGCTGGCAGAATCCAATCAGCAGTTGATGGATGCAGATCATAACGGCAATGGTTAACGTCTTTAACCAAAGAAGGAAGACAATCTTCACTAGAAAAATCTCCAGAAATTAAGGATGACTTCATCTCTTGTGCTGAAAAGCTTGAGTTTGATCTTATTTTATGAAAATTTGTGCACTTGGAAAAGGACCATACAGGTTTTACTTCGAATTGCCCTGGGAGATAGTCAACTCCATTTTTTTCTTCAATGCCGATATGATCATCATTATCCATCCATTTTTTCTGAATTCTAACGTCATCACATGCAAACTGATTTCTCAGTCCACTAGAAAAGGATGGTCCATGGGGCACCAGTCTTCCTCTTCTCAAGGAACTCAGATCATATTGTGTTGCAAAATCCTGCTTCACATCTGCAATATTCGTGATACTGTGATGATCACTACATAGAGCACTACCAATTGACAAAGTCCTCAAACTGTCATCCTCTTCGCAGGATTCAGTTTTCCATCTTGGACTTAATAAATAGTCAATTCTCCTATTGGAATCATCAGGAAGACAGTCATCACCCAGAAAATTTTCTTCAACAGAGACAAAATTATCATATAACTGCATAGGAGGATGACTCTTTGTATTTTTTGCTGGTTGGAAACAGAAAGAAGATGGAGAACGTGCAACAGCATTATCAGTATCACATGCATAAAAAGACTCCGTTTGGTGCTTTTCTAGTTCTGAAGCATCTCCATTAGACTTCTCATGTGATGACAGACTTTTCCTCCTATAAGGCAAAGTATTACAATCATCAACCGAAGCCTGCCACTCCAGGGTTCTGCACTTCTTCTTCCCAACCTCACAGTTCATTGGCATGTCTGTATTTTTTTTTTAAAGTAAAAAAAAAAACAAAGGAGAGAGAATTTTTCAGCATCCCATTAAATTTTCCATTAACAAAAAGAATGCAAGATATATGGCAGATCATCCTGTTAGTTCAGTCAAAGTAAAAACGGAGTTTGACATATATTTGCTGGTAAATCAGATTACCATCAGAAACAATTTCTGTCCAGATATGCATGACAGCACTCTTAACAAAAGTAAGTATGGGAGCCCAATCCTGAATTCAAAAACAAATTTCTGAGAGTGAACATACAACCAAAAACAGAAAAAAGAACAGCATTACCATCAGAATCATAAAATAACATAATAAGATGCTGTGCAAGTCAGAATACTGAAAATACAAGTCAAATGCACTTCGCAGTATTTGATTAACCAACTCACAGGTAAAGAAAAAAAAAACACTGGTGATCAGTCAAAACTGAAAAAGGGAGATTGAAAGAGGGTCTGAAGAGGTTCATTAGCATTGCACATCCAAGAAATATATGGAATTGAAAAAGTCATGGACAGTCATATCTGCATGTTACAAAGTATTATCACAAGGCTCTACATGCACTACGATCTGAGTGGCACAGTTGACAAGTGATAAAGGAGAGATTATTAACTCAACCCATCAAGTCTTGCCACTACAAACCTTCCACCATATAGAGTTTAGTTCTGATACTTAACAGTTCACATCAAAGGCAACAAAGGGAAATTTCATTTGACCACTGAGTCAGAATTCAAAAGCCCATTGCAAGCATAGGACATGAGTTCTGCAATGCTTTCTTATTTACTTCCAGGTTGCAGAGGTGTGGGTTTTCATCTGAAGGGATGGGGATAGACAGATAGATCAGCAGTATGGATGACAACAGGAGTAGTGAGAAGGATAAGATTAGTGCTATGCATGATCACTGTCATTTTAAATCAGAAAATCCAAAATCCTTGACATAAGGCACGTTTTCCAAGCATGTCTTCTTAATTCATTTCCTAGATTGCATGTCAAAAGTATCTCCTCAAAGCTCATATGGAATTCAAACTCAGGAAACACCAAAAACCTTAGCATACAGAACAAAGAGAAAGATGCATCATCAGATATTGTTTAATTTAAAACTCAAACCTAAAGCATATTACTTATGAATTCTCAGAGTTTTCTAATCAATAAATGGCATATTGAATACATCATATTTAACCATCCATCTTTCTGAAGGTAGTTCTCCATGTAAATGCAGTCGAATAAATTGAATTAAGTTGGAAACCTTGTATAACCAAAGAATACTGATACACTTCAAAATAGTCAAACTGAAAGAACAGCCAAAAGATTTAATGATCAATCAACTTTAATAATAATGCATGAGTAAACCAGAAGAAGAAATTGGTACCCTGAATTCAACCAAGTTCTTTGATGGGTCAAAAGTAATGTCATAAAGAGATCTCGGGCAACATAGGTTCAACAAAAATGTTGGATTTGTCTGAAGTCTACTTCTCTTCTCATATCGGGACAATTTATCAAATCTCCGATCTTCACAGCCAACTGCCAACTGATTCAACATTTTATGTATCGGTCCCTTGCACACAAACCTTGAGTTGATGTCTGCATTAATGAAGGTTAAGAAAACACATGCCTGAAGCTGTTTTTTCCAAACACCATGCACTTGGTCAAGCATTAGCTTTGAACATATATTGATACAAGAAAAAGGATACAGATGTACTGGAAAGCCTGCAATTAGGTGCGCATGAATTAGAAAAGTGGTTAATAGATTGTAATACCAGCAATTGCATCAAATTCAGCAGATTGAACTTTTGCACCTGAAGAGACAGAGCACCCAGAGGACCAGATATATATCCTGAGAGCTTCAATCCACCTTCAATGGCTTTAAGTTCATTCAGCGAACGGTTTGCTTCAATACCAAAGTTACTGGACAATAGTTGCAAAGGAGAGGGGGAAGAACTTGTGCGCAGCAGCTCCTCATCACTGCAGTCCAGTAAATGAAGTGTAAATATATAGAACAGAACTAACTACAATTAGCAAAATTAAAAGGAAAAACCTCTCAATATCAGCGACCCTGAAGGAAACCCTGGAGTGGACCAATGCAATTCTTAGCACACATTTCTTAACCAAGTGCAGGACCTTCTTGGGGCTTCCAATTCAGATGTGCAAAACACAAAAGGCACAGATCAGGGTTTGCCTAAGTCATTAATTTTCTAAATTAGAAATGCCAAAGAGGAACCTGGACTGCATATGCCTCCGACGAACTGGCTGGTTATAAAATAAATCACGAACAACAACTGCAAGTAGAAGGCAGGCAAGAACTTTTAACTAAAATGGGTGACAATTAGAATATTACCACCAAAGACACACTCGCATTGTAACTTCAATGTCAGATGGACCTCATCCTGAAAAATTTATCAGTGTGCTACGTTTTGTCCTATATTCTGAATCAAGTGCCAAATCCTAGAGGAGTGACTACGGAAAAAAATTTTGCGAATTGAATGAAATTTCAAAATACCAAATACCATGAATTTGGGCAGTTCTAAACAATCATGATAAAGTTTCTAGTTAATATGGTTCCTGGCATATGTTCAAAGTAATATCTTCAGAAGAGCTAAACTACTATCAGTTACATCCTTTTTACTTACTTTTTCCCCTTACTTTATTATCACCAAAATTATCATAATTCCCAGCTGAAACTGACTTCTGACATATCGTAAAAGCTCTGATAATATACTTGCTTAACTTCATCCCCTTGATACCGGGGGGTGGTGACCTTAGCCTGAGAACTTTGAACTTTCCAGACAGCCAATAATAAGAACTTTACCTGTTGTACCTACATCTCGCTTGTTATCATCAATCCCAATGAACAAGCACCTGCGACCCTACAAAGAACAATGTATAGCTACTAAAATAACTGTTCAAACAAGAACAAGAATAAGATATCAGACAGTAGGGGCAATAAAACTTCAGAATTCTTGTACCTTCAAGACTTTCCGATATCCATGAGGCATCCCACTAGTTTTCGTAATAACTTCTAGAAGAGAAACATCAGCAATGGAACACAGAGCTTCACCAGAAAAGCCAAAGCTGCAACAATCATCCAAACCCGCTGACGGTTCGTATCTTGATGTTGCTGGTTTCCATAATGTGCAAATTAGTGCACAAATCAGTAAATGTATGGAAAAATGGTTAACAAATTAACATGAATGTCCTGTCCTTACAATCTCATCACTGGACTGTAACAGTCTATAAGGTAAAAACCAACTACACATCCAAAGTGGACAGAATCCCTGGTCCATTCAATCAGTATTTTGTGGACTGGAGAAAGCTTCTTGAAATATAAGCCACCACATATGAATTCTCTTCAAACTAATAAATTCATAACCAACCAATGCACTTTTAAGCCAAGCAACAACTTCACTAGAGAAGAAAAAAGTGGGAGAACACTATTTAATGGCGCTACCTTCTAGTTTCCTGGAGGAATGATGAGCTGGTGCATACCATATCTTAGTAGTACTATATATATAAATATATATGTATATGATTAACTTTGACATCTTATGCAAAGGAGGAGCAGGTAGATGATTGTAACCATGCTATCCATCTAATAATTAGAATCAAGATAAAATTCTCAGAATCTTTTTAGATCAGCGATTTGCCTCAGGAACATGACATTTGCATACAGAATACAGGTTCACGAAAAGAAGGAAATGCTTCAGTAGAGCGGCACTAAAGTAAATGCCAAAAGTAGATGGAGACAAGAAAAGTAATGAGAATAAAGTATGTGGGACACAAATCAGTAACTAAACAAACATGCTTGACATGATGGCTGTTACATCAAAGTCAGAAAATATTAGTTGTGTTTAAAAGCACCATAATCAGAAACATGAAGTTTATTCGGCCAGAAAACAAATAATCAAGTAAATTGGAGGTGATATTATTACCATATCTTTCTCCCAAAAGCACCAATCCATCTCGATTAATTCCAGATCCTACAAAATGGCAGTTTGATTGCAACAGTTGAACGAGTATTGTGAATAAGATGGATGGCATACAATGAAGCAATAAATTTCTTTATAGAAAATACAACCAACCATTGTCCAGAACTTTAACAAAGGAGGTCCCCAGGCCAACGGTAACGAATACCTGAGAGTTAACACGAAGAAGTCATCACTTGATGAGTCCAAGTTCCAGAAACACCATGTTGTCTTATATTATAGGACAAGAAAAAAGCTAGAACAATAAATGGCTAATGAAACATTTACTTATCTCTTCAAGGTGATTATATTCACCATTATGAATGGTTACATGCACACCATGCATGAGATGTTAGGCAGTTGAAGATGCCAATGAAAAGTTGCATTGCAGCTTTTAGCAATCATAAAGAATAATTCATTATAGTCTCGGAAAATCATAACCTGACAGCAGAAACTTTATTCTTACCACATCTCTTTCAAAGAAGTACTTATCACATCTCTTACCATATCTCTAAAAGCAAAGCAAAATTTACTACTCCCCACCTGACCCAATTCTGATTGTCCAGATTATTATCTAAAGAGAACACTTTAAAATGAACAAAATTGCAAAACACTCTGTCCAAAAATCATGCATCAGCTTTTTAGTTAATAAATGTAGTCACAATCAGTAATCATCCTATACCCAGTTATCCCAATTTAGCATTGAAGAGCTTTAGCCTTTGGATTAGTATTCAAGCCAATGATCAGTTTCACACTGATGGTACCTAGTATGTTCTACTGTGCCAACCAAGTATCATGCAACCAAGATCCCAAGTCAAGGAAAGGCTAGGGCTACCTAGCCCAAGCCCTTTGGGATATTAATCAAATGGATAAGAAGACTTATGTTAACATATCAAGGAAACCAGAGAAGTGTTAACTTCATCAGCAAGTTGCATCAGTTTTTCCGTCATGACGTTATATTTTTAGCCTAAACTCCAGTATTTCATTTTCCAAGAACTGTTAACTTCACTTTGTTAGAAGTCACTTTCCCCATTTTTCCTGGTTAAATCACTTTCTAAACTTGTTTCTCCACTTTGCCTCCTTACATCAGCATTTATATCTAAAGGGTTCCAATTAATAAACTGTTAGCAAAATATTTTATATAGTTTTTAATAAAATTGTATTAGCAAATGTTAGCAAGACATCTTGGCAAAGGATTTTAAGTTCTCAGACTCTCCTTAAGTAGCCTGAAACTTCAATCATTAGGTCCAAAAAAGAAGCCTAACAAGACCCCTATCTTCTCCCAAGCTGTTTTGAATACTTACCCACACAAACCCATAACTCGATCAATGTACAGAAACCATAACAAATTGGTATCAGATCCAGCTATGGGGGACACCATTAAGCAGCAGAACACCCATTTGCTGGTGTTGATCCAAGAGGAATTGGCAGCTAATCCAGCGAGACAAGAAGCATTCTTGGCCCACTTGGATGTGATTTCTAGGGATTTTGGCTGGTTTTTTAAAATTCACTCCAGCATAAAAAAAGAAAGATGAGCTCTTGGATTCACAAAGGAAAGGGACTAGCTGGACCATTGGAGTCCTTATGGGGAAGATCAATCATTCCTGAGTTCACCAAATTGGACTTCCACATGACAAGAAGAGACTCTGCGGTCATTGAACAAAACTCAACATTTTTTCTGTCATCGAGAGATGCCAGAAGATGACCTTTCATTTTGAAGGGAACCCCAACTTCGGTTAATTGCAATAAAAGAAGATATACCACAAATTACTTGGGAGAGTCCCCTTCTAGTACCATCCACCATTTGGGCCCCCCACGTGCAGTGATAAGCTCGGAGAATTGGCTAAGTTACTCGGTTGCTGATTACCCAGAGAAGTTTGCATAGTTGGTTTCAAGACCTAACATTGGCTAATTCAATGCTTCCAAAGAAATTCCAATAAATGATAATAATCCAATCAAGAGTTACCTTAGTTGCTCCAGCATCAAGGCTGTTATAAACCAGTTCTTCAACGACCCTTGTCAAGTCATACAAAACAATCCCAGAACGCACTGAACTCCAAACAGCCTCCGGCAATGGTTTAATACTCCCCATCTACTAACTTTTCACAACCGAATTCCAATTCCTCGAGAACGTCAAACTGAAAAAACAAAGAAAAATCAACCAAACAACCTCAATTCAGCCAATGTGGAGGGAGGGAAAATGGTTTTAGGTTTTACGTTTTGGGTGACCCAACGCTGTATTCTAAACTGCGGCAGTGCTATACAGAGTTCTCATATTATTATATGAATTTTTATCATTTGAATGATGAGAAAAAGGCGGCAGAGGGCGACGACGTTATGCGACATTCTAAATGACGCCGGGAAGGTTAACGGATTGTGATGTCTGTTGAAAGTGGGGCCCAAATTAAAATTTTTAGTTCAGAATGATAACTTCACTCGTTGAGGATTAGGAATCATCCAACGTGGCATTACTGTTGAAATGCCATCGCTTTCGTAACTGGCTCGTGTTCGCGGTATGCTTGGGTGATAAGAGGTAATTACCTTCCCCGCATGTAACATTAGCATTGTGTCATAAAGTTTTTTGGCTTTACGAACTTCAGTAAAGAACCAGTTTCTAATTCCAAGTTGTAGGTCCGCATGCCAATTTACTAAAACACCCTGATACTTCATTAAATTACGAAAAGTGATGACAACCTTTTTTTTTTTTCCCAAATATAATAATTTTAGGATATGAAAATGAAATATGTGTTTGTATGGCTATGGTTTGGTTCCTTCATTCTAAAGTGGATTATTCCTCTATAATAGGGGTGCTTCTTTTTTCAATAATTTATGGGTTGGTGATACTTTATTTTGTTAGTTAATATCAACTTATTAATCATTGAATTAATTTTTTTGTGACTTTACCACCAATTATATTAATTATAAAGGATAATATAGTAATTTTGTTATTGTCAAATTTTTTAAAAATTTTTGGATTGTAAAACAAGAATATTCATATTTCATAGTAAAGTATCACTTCATAATGAATTATTTAATTTGATACGAAATTTTGAACTAAATAATGGAAGTCTATAAAAAGTATGAATGAAGCAAACAAAACTTTTCATTCAACATATATATGTTAATAATATGTCTCAATCGTGCTCCTTTTTGGCTACCATTCAGAATTAATAAACTATATTG
>JAWZTD010000002.1:3895822-3917255 GCA_035221335.1 Echites panduratus | reverse complement strand
ATTTAAGTTGGAATTTAATCTTTAAACATAATAAAAATTAAAATATGTGTTTTTCACTTTTATAAATTATTATACTTATTTTTATTTTTAAATGTTTGAAATTAAATATCTTATTTCTTAAAATAAATAGATTTTTAATATATATTTTTATTAACAACCTCCTCTTTGATTTAAGTATTTACATCCATTTATCTAAAGATTCGATTTAAGTATTTACATCCATTTATCTAAAGATTCTACAATCAATTAATAACATTAGTGACAAGAATTAATTATTAATTTTCCTAAATTTTCTTTTTACGTGTATCAAGAGGAGAAACTATTCTGACTAGCCGAGTTAAAATTATTTCTTGCACTTTCACGTTTGAAATGGAACTTTCAACAGAAAAGGCTGTGGGATGATGGTGGCAATTTCTTTTCTGAAAAGCTATAGCTGGCTAGGCAAGGGACAATATATATCCTTTATTCTTCGTAGTTACTATACAACATGATGTGTAAAAGTAAAGATTCTCACGGAAAGAACAACTGTTTAGCTTTATGGGTAACGAAGTAAGGTATGTGTATAACCATATAATCATTAATCATCTCATGTTCCCTAATCTAAATACGGTATAAAAGTGAAAGAATATGATCAACTCTAGAGATATACAAAAACATAACACCTAAATTGAGGTTCAATTTGGTGATTGCAAAAAGATGGCAGAAACTGATCGGATGATCCAAGTAAATGATCATGATCATCAAGAAAATTCTTGGGTGATCCACGTGAATAATCAAATGAAAGAAATTTCCGATGTTCTCAATTCGGAGATGAAGAGGCAGAGGAGATCCATCTACAAGCTGCCGGAATCCGTCAAAAATAAGATCAAAAAGGAAAGAGTGTACACACCTCAGGTGGTCTCTTTTGGCCCTTATCATTACAAGGATGAAAATTTGAAGTTGATGGAAGAACATAAGGACCGAGCTCTACTCCATTTCTTGAAGAGATCAAATCATCCTCTCCAGAGCTACTTCGGATCATTAGCTGAAGCAGTGGAGGAACTGAAGGAGGCTTACAATTCGTTGGATCCTGATTTGGAGAGGGATTTGGAGGGATTCTTGAGAATTATGATCCGGGATGGGGTTTTCATGCTAGAAATCTTGAGATCAGCTACCAAAAATCTTGATGGATATGCTCCGAATGATCCCGTCTTTGGTGATCATGGAAGGCTTTACGTGATGCCACTCATTAGACGGGACATGTTGATGCTTGAAAATCAACTTCCCATGCAGGTTCTACATAGGCTTCTTGCAGTTGAGAAGGGGATAAAAAAGGTCTTTCTCTATCTCTTTTACTCTCCTTAGTTCCAAAAGAGAATTAAATGGTTAATTAGGAAAATCATATTTGTCTTTTATAATTATTAATATATATAATTTTTATAATAAAAAAAAGTAAAAAATATTAATGACTAATATTTTATGTATATGTGATTGTCATTATCATTTACCTCAATCGATGTTGCCTTGGTACGCGTACAGTAGTAAATAGGAATGCGACTGAAACAATTACTAATTGCTTATTTATACATAGGTCGACGAGGACTTAACGAACGACCTAGTATTCAAATTTTTCTTTCCAAGTAGTTATACGAAAGCCCCATCAAACTGCTTGCACGTATTGGACATGTACAGGAAAAGTCTGTTGAATCCGAAAATAGAAACCCACAAAGATGACCCGCCGGGCTCAATCCGGAAAAGCGGAGATGACATCATACGATCCGTAATAGAGCTTACTGAAGCCGGAATCATAATCAAGAGGAAATACAGCAAATATCTCACGGACATCTCATTTCACAACGGAGTTCTCGAGATACCCAAGGTCGTAGTGGACGATATAACGGAACCCCTCTTTCTAAACCTAATCGCTTTCGAGAGATTCCATGTCGGGGCAGGAAATGAGGTTAGCGGGTACGTGTTTTTCATGGACAACATCATAGACAATGCCCAGGATATTCGGATTCTCGGGTCCAAAAATATTATCCGGAATTGTCTTGGGAGTGATAAAGCTGCTGCGGAATTGATCAATTCGCTGGGCACGGATGTGATGATTGATCCGGAAGGAGGATGCAGAATGTTGTGTGTGGAGATTAATCACTACTGTAAGAAAAGGTGGCCAAGGTATCGGGCCAATCTGATTCAGACTTATTTCAGGAGTCCATGGGCATTGCTGTCGGTGATTGCTGCTGTTCTTCTGTTTGCCCTCACAATACAGCAATCTGTCTTCTCGGTATTAGACTACTTATACAAGTAAAAGTTATCTTCATTTGATTTGCTTGTTTCAAAGCAGTAGTATATTTGCCAAGCCTGTGATGTAAAAGTTAAAATCTGCGGACACATTCGGGTCAAACTCGGATCAAGTCACTCGGTGTAGAATTATCGGATATTTTATGGAGAACAAAAGAAAACCCAAATTGAGACTGCAATTTATCGGCAGCATTATTTCATTTGGACAAAGAAATTAAAAAAATAATGTATTTATTTCTGTAAATAAATACCGACTTTATCTTTTTTTATATGTTCTTTTTCTTAACCTCCACTTTTTCCCCTTATAAGCCTACCTATCCCCATCTTCCGACAATCAGCAGCAGTTTCTCATTTACTATCATCATCGGAGAATCATTGATAAAGCCTCAAAATTTTCTTTTTTGGTCAAAAATTATACTAATTATAACTGTTAGTTACTTGTATTATTTTGATCCCTTCTTAATAAATTATTTACTTTTTATGTTATCAATTTAAAGAAAAATTAAAAAATTTTTAAAAATATTCTATGTATATTAAAAAGAAAAAAAAAAATTTTTTGTTCGTGTGAAATGTTCCCACAACTTTATATGTGACTCGCACACTGATTGTATCTAGTACAATCGCTTATTACCAAATTAACAAAATTTGGTGGGTCTCCGAGATCCTTTCGATGACCTATGTTGTGTTGAAGGGATATCTATCTAATCCGATGATCGATTACGTAAAGCCCGCGGTAGCAACGGAACCGGGGAAAGTATACAGAAAAGACTGCTCTTTTCTATTATATTAGTATTTTCTATTCTATTAGATTAGTATTAGTTAGTGATCCCGGCTTAGTGAGTCCCTTCTTCCGTGATGAACCGTTGGCACCCGTCCTACATTTTGTCTCTGTGGACCGAGGAGAAAAGGGGCTCGGCGGGAAGAGGAGTATTTGATATTTAAGCTAATCATAAGAGTTCTATCCATAGCAAGTCCCTCATATTCCTACAAATGTGTACATAGCAAAATATGTATGTATAATTGTTTAATTTGTGGTTTTTTTTTTTTGTTGTAATTAGTTATAATTAAAAGCAACAAAATACTAATTTAAAAAATCAAAATGTAATAGGAGATTAATTAAAAAATAATTAGAATATATAAAAGTAAAACCAATGGCACATAGACCATATGCCATTTCATGCATTAATATCTTAGTTGAGTCTATGAAATAATGCAGGAAGAAAAGAATAAAGATATATATCATTCTGAACATATATAGGATCACTTTCTATATGTACAAGCTCTTCAAATTTGCACATCATGACATAAGCCATATTCCCTAAAAACTAAAAGCTGGAGGACGTACTTATATTATATTATCACATTATAAATTTATCCATATTATATTTATATATATTCACAGTAATGCTATGAAGTAGAGTATAGCGCACCTTATGGAGTGCTCAAATTAAGTGTTAAAGGTCAAAGTTAACAGTAAACTGTTAAAAAAAAAAAAAGATAAGTTCTTTTATAAAAAATTATTTTTGTAAATATTTTTTTATAAATTAAATCCTAAAAAACAAACTAAACCCTAAGGTATTTGATTAAATTTTTTTAAAGAAAAAGATAATTGATCGTTAATTTTGACCATATAACGACTTAATTGAAGCACTACATAAGATATGTTGTGTAGTAATTTATAGCATTTTATATATATATATATATATATATATATTCTTTTCATGAACTTAAGTTCAATAGCGAGAATTTAACATGCATGCATATTTTTCCCTTCTCCAGGTCCAATTTTGCTCCTGTGACTAACCAGTGTCCAGGGTTATCCTGTGGCCCTCTGCATAACTCCGAAGTATCCACAAACTTCAACAGCTTCTGCATCTGCACCGGCACCGGCGGCCCTGTCGGATACACACCGGAATCCACCACAACCTGCTGCATTTTCTCCTTATCCAAATTACCCGAAATCGAAGTGCTTATTGCTGACAAGAAACTCAGCTTTATGGAGTGTTCTGATGCCTTCTGCATCCAATGTGACTGCACCACGACGCAATTCGACACCTTCGAGTACAATAGCCGGAGATGCAGCACCGATCTTCCACCGTGGTTCTTCACGTGGAGTTGTGCACCGGTGACAATGAATGCGTCATCGTTTCTTGTTGCCCATCTCGGATCATACTTTACCGGAGCCGTACTTACGTGTGAGAATTTCTTCCACTGTACTGCTTCCAAATATCGATCATCCGTTATTTCCTCTGTTCCTTGCCATGTTAAAGGTTCATTTATTCTATCTTGGAGCAGAACCGGAGTATTTGACAAATGCTGGAGATGTATAGCTAATCTGAAAAAATTTAAAAATAATTTAAAATAAAAAATCTCTAAGCGCTCCTTATTAAAAGTACCATAGCATTTCTGTACAATTAGGCAAAATATTTGAATTTATTTATATTTAATATTAGAATTACCTGTTACATTTCATGCCCTCAAGGTACAACCTCATCCCGGTCACAGGTATATTTCCTACTGAAACCTGTAGAGCAAAATGATTGAGTCAAGATGAACGGCGTGAGAGAAATTAGAAATTAATTAATCATCTGGAAATTCACCTGCGTTGTGTTCACGTATAGCTTTGGGCCCATGAAGTTGAAATGTAATGTTGGAGTGGGCAAGGCCTTATTTCTGTTAGGTCCAAGAGGGAGATCATTGTGAATGGGGGCCCAAATCTTATGGGCTTGAAAGTCCAGAAAGTACTGTAAGTCTGAGATTGGAGGTTTGTCTGCAGATAAAAAAAAAAAAAAATCAATTTGTAATGCCCCTTCCTAAAGTATATACAGTTCATTTTAGTTTTGATATTTTCGGTAAAAAAAAGTATTTTCATTTTTAATTATTAATATATAATTATTTATACTTTCTAATCTTACTTCTATTTAATATTCATAATATGATATATTATTATAGGTGTAAGGGCGGTTTAGAACCGTTAATGACCGACTTACAGCGAAGATATAGGTTAATGGCATGTGATAAGAAGCCTTTCCCAGGAACCCCATTGAGAAGAGAAGTGATGGGAATGAAGCTAAAATGAACTGCATCTGGCATTGACGGAACCGTTAGAATCCACTCACAATGTGTGCTCACTGACTTATCTCCACCCCTCTTCAAACATATCACAGTTATCCCCTGCCGTGAAAAGGAACCCAGAATATTCAGACAACATTAATGAGCATAATTAATATCTTAAAATATAAATCCTTTTATTTAAATATATTTTTAAATTGCAACAGAAAGAAAGAAGAAGAAGAAAAAAAATTTGTCACAATTTTAGGTTGCTTTTAGAGCAGGTCAAGAGTGTTGACCTTGAAATGGCCAATAAATCAATTAGTGTTGGATCAATAATTATTTGATGTGATGTGTTGATACTTAGCCAAAGGAAAATAATTAAACAGATAAAATGAAGAAAGAATATCAGACGTACATCTTTTGTTGTGTCGGATGAAAAGCTGCTGAAGGGATTTGGTTCCGGATCGAATACGTTGAAAGCTCGTGGTGCCTGAAAATTGAATATTTTATTATAATTTAATATAATTTTTAAAAAAAAAAATTAAATTAGAAATGAGAATTTAATTTTCTTAGGGGAGGAGGGAATTAGAAAAGGGACCTTATGATGCTTTAGTTCTTTGTTCTTGATTTGATGAGGAGAGAAAGTACAAGCACCGGTGAACAACTGATCTCCAAGGTCATCCAGATGAGTCTTCAGTTGTGATGGTTCCAAAGAGGAAGACTTGTCTTGCCTTACCAGGACCACGTCTTGCCCACCAATGCTTAGTCCCACAATAATGTGTGTGCCATATCTCTCTATGAATCTGTCCAAATGATAAAATACCATCAGTTTACAAACCCAAAAAGAAGAGAAAAACATCCCAATTAGTCAATCCAAAAGCTCATGTCAGCATGACCTATTTCATATGTACTAAATCATAGACTTAGCGTACACCCGATTAATGCCAGATCAATTTTAGATATCTTTGTACAAGTAATCCATTTGGATTATATTTATCCAATATTCTTAAAAATACATATTTAGATTAGAATTTATTTTTCACTCAAAAATAAAAAAAAATTGACTCATCTCATCTTAAATGTGTGATTTAAATTAAGTTTTGATCGTGTTCTTTGTTTTTGTATCAAAAAACAAATTTCAATCCAAACTTATAATTTTTAAAATGGATGGACATATTCCAAATGAATTGCTTATCCAAATATATCATTAATATTTTCTTCCTTTAGAATCGGAATTTTCTATTTCCATTTCAAGATGTAATTTTCAACTTATGATTTAGCTTTACCACTAACTAATAATTCTTCCATCACTATTTATAAATCATCAACCTTCATTGTTTGTCAAAATTAAAGTAATTTTTTTTTTCTTAAATGTTTCCAATTATGATTCTAATTAATTAACCATAACAACTAGGGAAAAGAGATAAAAGATATGAATAATATGATAAAAAAAATCAATAAACGACTAATTTATATTAGTGACAAAGAAAGTAATTAAAATAGTAGTAGAGGAATGTATAACTCGATATATTATTTTATCCAATTAAAGATATTTGAATGTAAATATATTTAATGAGGAAATAAAATTAAAAGAAATTGAGAAGAGGAGAAATTACATTTAAGAAGTTTCAAACTAGTCATCATATTCTGACATCAGCAGGTGGAATATAAAAATATTTTTATTTATATTTATAACTCAATCTACAGTTAATATTGCTGACTTTTTGTTTGTTTTGTAAATTCTCCACAGTGACTGCTCTTCATCTTCAATTCGGGTTTACATCAAATAGTCAATTACTAAGAAAATAATTGCATTTTCTTCACACGTACATCTGTCGAATCTGGATGCAGATACTAACTATATATTGGAATTAGACTTCAACCGCTGGTGAGTTTGAAAAGGATTGGAGACAGTAGAGAATTTGAAATTTTTAGTTATTTATTTTTAAAAAAAATTAAATTAAGGTCATCAAATAATACGATCTCATGTGTTACGTAAATAATATTCAGCTACTAAAATATGTTTTAGTAATATTCTATTCTCTAATATTAGATCAATAATCAATACTAAAATGAAAATCTTAAGTCCGGTCAAAAATTTTAATTTAGTAAAGTATTAAAAATTATAGATTGAAGTTAATAAAAAAAACACTATGAGTAACAATATTCAATTTTGAATATTTTAAGAAAAAAATTAGAAGAAAGAGTATTTGTTAAAGGGATTATTATTATTATTATTATTATTTGGTCATACTCCTCTGGTCCTCTGGTATTAATTAAGAAGCATTTTTGAAAAGACAAGCCACATAAAATAACTATCCCAAGTTTCATTGACTTGGTCATTTCCTTGCAATCTGTCTCTGCCTGCCTATGTTATTATTCTTAATGCATTCCTTTGGAAAGTTCTTATATGAATTAATAGTGAACCTAAAAACTTGACTTATCGATATATACAAAGACACATCTCAATTTGAACGAGAATTCAATATATCTCATCCCTCCCATGAAAACCTAAAGACTTTAGTGATTCTTTAGTTTCTTTCGTATTCACTCCAAGTTTAAAACGTTTTGAGGGTGCCATCAAAATTTGTCCAAGTTCATTGCAATCAAGATGAGATGAAATGGTCAAAAAACCTACAATCTAAAAAATACACCTATATTATTTTCCACTACAGTAAATAACATTTTAGTTGAAAATCAAGAATTAATAATTTGAATTTTTTATTAAAAAAATTGTTATCAGTTATGACTTTGTCTTTATTTGATAAAAAATAAATAAATAAAATAAAAGTCAGGAAAATTAGCAGCCTAAACATTGCAAGTTTCTCTGTTTTACTGATTGGGGGTAGAGGAAGAGGCAGCAGACGGAAGCAGGAGATAGGTTTCCAGTAATGTTACCTTGCCAAAGCAGTGGGATCCCAAGTGGAAGGAACTGCATTTCTAACTTCATCGGTAAGAACAAGCGGGTACCGATCAATGTGAACGTTGAAAAGCACGATGAAATATCCGTCAAGTCCTAAATATTTGGTATTGGCCGCATCTTTAGCCCAAGAACCACCATGGAATCCAAACATGGAATTGAACATTCCCGACGGAATTTTTCCGGGCAACGAAGATTTCTGATTGAAAAACTCCGACATCTGGGCAACCTCACAAAGGTATATATATTACTCAAAAAATTTAACACTATATTCACGATTAAATCAAAAATCAAAAATTAAAAATCCCTCCGTATGATTTGTAATTAATTACCTGACTGAAGTCGAGAATATCGGATTGATACCGAGTTCGATCACCTTTATCGCATTTGATATCTGTCGGGACATCTCTGAAGCCGCCGAAGCCGGGAACTTGAAGTTCTCCGGTTTCCGTTTCGTTGAGCCAAACGAGTCTTTCTTTTCCCTTGCAAAATTTAAGTCTAAAATCGGAAGTTACGTCGAATCCTTTCCCGAGGCTACTGAGAGCCCTCTGCACAATCCCTTCTCCACTCATCGTACGAAATTAATCTGTGATCAGTCAAATCCTTGAATCTAATAAGCGATTAGGCTTTGCATTGGTGGTTATTCCGCAGTCGGAGGAAGAAAAAAATAAGCGCCCCTTCTGACTGGAATTTTATTTACGATTGTTTGGTAAGAGATGGGAGGAAGGAAGCCCATTGAATTTGAGAATGTTGAGCGGACTTAATATATAGTTTACTTTTCCATATATATAATGTCAGGGTAAAAGAGGTATACTGAGAATTTTTCATATTCCTTTTCTTGTTTTCAATTGTTGTTTAGCAATAACAAACTTTGACTGTTCTCTATGTCTATTTCATCTTCGGAGGATTCACACTTTTCGTGAAGTTGGTTGAAGTAGTAAAGAGATGATTTATAGTCTTTCTCATCCCAACAAGATAATTCAGTTTTTTTTTTTTTTTACGAGAGAGTTATGAGTTAAAATGAGTAAATTGTCATAATTAATTCTCTCTTAATATCTACTATTTTTAATTTCAATAAATTGAATGCAGATAAAATTATTCTTAAAAATGATTATATTAATGACGCTAGTTAACTTTTTTTAATGTAAATAAAAGAAGAATATGAACTATTTTTATAAAACGGAGATAGTATAAATATATATATATATTGGAATAAATTTGGTTATTTAATTTTAATAAATTAGATTCACAGGCGTCGAATTGAAAGGAGGATGGATGAAAGTAGAGTGCACTATGTGAACGGGGTTTGTTTCTTAGCGTCCTTTTTCTCCAAAGGAACACGTCTTGAACTACTATTAATTAATTAATTAATTAAGTTTTTGTATTGTAAAATGCGTGTGATGAGCAGCAATATTTCCTTATAAAATCGTCTTATTCCGAATTTTGTCCGAGTGTTGGAATTGACAGATTAATTGGCGGTGGCTCAAAATGGACATGAGTATGGGCTGAATTTAATTCAAGAGATAGAACGATTGTAAGTTATTGATGAGGGTCTTTTTGGGCATGATGGCATCGACATGTGGTCTCCTCTCATGATCTTCATATTAGTCAAACTGATTACAGATTTTTACCCTCCCCAAAGTTTGAACCTTGTACCTCTCATTTAAGGAGGTTTTTTAGTTTCTTCCTAGTACCACTTGGTCTTCAAACCGATAAAAATCCGTAATCAATCTGGCTGGCAGGAAGATTATGAGATGAGAGAAGATCATCGTGCCCAAAAAGAACCTCATCAGATATAAAAATTAATTGAAAAAAAAAAGGTGATTTTCTAGATTATAAACGAAAACGTTTTATCATTAGAGTAGAGTCAATAAATAAAATGTTAATTTTAATTCGAAGTAACGAGTTTAATTAATTGTCTGTGTCTTCATGTTATCTTGATAAAGATCTTTGGGTTTTTTCATTTTTCTTTTTAATTAGTGGTTCTTTACTTAACTATATTGGTATCAAATGTTACTGCTTGTGCAAGTTAGGAAGTAAGACGAATTAGTAAATATGGTGGTAGGTTTAATTAAGGTTCAATGCCTATTATTATTAAATAAAAAATATTTAGAAATCGCCTTTGAATAGAATAATGACTCAATGCTCCGGTAAGAGAGACAAATTTCAGAATTCTTATATATATATTGATATTGCCACTAAGATCTCCAAAACCATTTAAAAAGAATATGTATATGTCTCTTCTTTTTGCAAATACTATAATAAAAAAAAAAGAAAAAAAAGAAAAGAAATTTAAGCAGTGTAGTATGCATGACCTGTAAAGTATGCTTCATAGCATTTTATATCGTTACTATATATATTATCTATATTTATTTAATTACCAAAAGAATTATTGTGTTTATGTTTTTTTTTTCTTTCCCCCATTTGAAAATTGAAAATTATAATTTGAACTTTAAAAGAATAGTTTTATTGAAAATTTTGAACTTTAATTTTGACTTGGTATATACAAGAAAATCAGTTTGGAAATTTAAATTTATATACTAGTAGTGTATATGTTTTGCACTCATTTTCTCCTTTCCTCTTATAAAGTATCAATTACGGCATTTGACTTGAAAAAAATGAATGCCTCTCTATGACTTGGCACTTGGCACTTGGCACAATGGTGTGTGAGAATGGATGCCAAAACTAAAAAGGGATAATTAATTAAGCAGATGACATTCTAAAACAACATAAAAAATTAAGTCAAAGCAAAACCCTTATTCTTGAGTTTTGTAGTCATAATTTCAACCAATTATTTTGTAGTTCTTGAGTGGGTTAAATTTCAGTTGTAAAATAAGAGAGCATACTCTTCGTTTTCCAAAAGAATATTCTATAAAGACTTAGTCTATGTGAAAATTACACTTAGGAAATTTTCTTATTTTATGAATGATGATATCTATAATAGCACATGATGTTAAAATGATTAGGTTCAATTTAATTGAGGTTTTGCTTGCATATATCAATGCGCGGATGAGAAAGTATTTAAAAATGTTTATGTAATAATATTGAGAAATTAAATATCTTTAATTAGATCTAATTTTTGTATATCTACTGTAAAACAAAATTGTATCTTTTTTTTCTGTTCAATTAATTCAAACAAAAATGACAATATAAATTAGGTCAGAAAACTATGATATATCTATACCTTTAGGCTACATACTCCCTCTATATGTAACCACACAAATCGTCTGCAATTATTTTACGATTATTTAGATAAAAGTTTTTTTTTACTTAAATATTCGTATTAAAGAAAAAAATTGAGAATGATAGGAAGATAATGTGTTTCATGGGAAGAGATAAGAGGGAGACAGCACTTACTAAAAAGAATGAGTAAATATTAAAGAGAACAACCTATAATAAGAAAAGTGATAGTAAACGAGTTATAATCAAATTATATGAGAGGGATTATAAGGTTTCCTTTGCCATGAGTAAAAACCAAACCCTAACCCTACAAGAATAAGAATGTTATTAGCTAGTAATGTGAGAAATTAAAGCAGAAGATCCACTTGAAAAATCCTCATATTATGGTTACACAAGAGGTAATAGATAGTTTTATTCATTATTTGGTCATTATGCAAAAAGATACAATATTACAAAACAGAACTTCAAGAATTTATATATTTGTATGCATTTGGAAACAATAGGGCCCCGAAAGCATAGATTCCAAAGAAGGAAATCTCTTTTGGAGTGTAGAATGGTCTTTAATCTTTTGTTATTATGGAGAAGTTGACCGTGGCTTGTAAATCTGTGTCTTTTGCTAGGACTCATCAAGTACACTAACACTATAATGTTCCCTGCTTATATAAATATATATATATATATATATATAATCTCTATCCTAAATATAAGTTTTATTTATTGTGAGTAATCAATGGAAGTATTCTTCTATCGTTCAATTAATTTTTATTGCCACTAATTATAAGTTATTGTTATTAATTATTAGATTTTTTAAGATATTTTTCCTATATCTTTATTGATATACTAAAAATAGTGTTTAGATTTGTGAAAGGGTGATTATAGGGTATTTAGGGGGGAAAACCTGAATTTTTGTAAAAAATGAAGATAGGAATGATTTATATTTACTGATTGAGAGAGTTCTATTTAATTATATTCCTAATATTTCTATTTTAAGACTTTTAAATTTGCTGTATTCTTATACAAAATATTTAATTAAATAAATTACATTCTACTTAATCAAAAGGATCATTTCGATAACACCTTAGTGTGTGAAATGACGGACACGAAAATTGACGGTTTCAAATTCGAAGAGTTTAGAACAGTATATCCTTAAATAGTGACAAAGACTTAAAAATAAAAAATAATTTAAAACATAAACTAAGTGTGAATATAAGAAGTCGAGGAGGGGTGAGAATCAGTCAATCAAAAGACTTCCCAATTATTAGCTTCCTTGGTTTCCCACAAGCAAACAATCATTCTTTTGCGTGTTGAAGGAGGTAAAGAAAAAATTTTAAAGTAGGGAATTACTAATATTTATTCATATCTCTATAATTTTTATCTTATTTATTTATTTATTTGTATTCAAGACTTAAGCCGAAATTAATACCGTAAAATGCATTATAAAAGTTAATTCATAAAATAAATTTTAATTCATTTAATTAATGAAGAGCTAGTCCTTTTAGGATACTTAGTCAAAAAGGATTTGACTAAACCACGAGAAATACTCTTCGTCCTAGCCATTAATTTAGCCTCATCAATTTATAGAAACTGACGGTGGGGGCTATTGACCTCATTTTTTAGTTATACCTTGAAGAAGTAAAGGATTTCATGGACACTAATATTGCAATAAAATCAATTTACGATATGCTTAAGAACATTTTTTTTTTTGAATAATTTAAACAAAAAATTATTTTAAATCATTTAGAAGACAAAAAATTCTCAAAATATTATTTTAAATAACTTATTAAAAAAGTATATGTATTTAAGGAAATTATACTGTTAATATATATATATATATATATATAGAGAGAGAGAGACTTGGAAATCATGGTGTACAATCACTATGGCCTATTCTTCCTCTTGAATAATAACCTATACGAGCCCAGTAGTAAGGCCCAATTTAAATTCCTCAAGGCCAGAAAATTGCAGAAGGTGGTAGGAGGCTCCTTATTGGACCATTCAGAAATGTATACTGGGACGAGGGAAACTTGGCTCCAAAAATGGTGACCGGCAGCCCACTCAACTAACTGGATCTCTTTTACTTTTTGTTTTTATTTTTCTTTTTTGTTTTCGTCTAATACTCAAAGTCATTATTATTTTTCTTAAATTCAAATTTTCAATTATGGATAAAAATATTTTTATATTTGAGTAATTAATTAATTAAATAGTGATAAAATTCTGATTTTAAAAAAATATTATAATTTAAACTTTAAAAATATACAAACCTAAAATATAAATAGAAAACTAAAATTCTGGAGGGGGGGAATCTAGAGAATATATACAGAGTTAACAAAAAATAAAATAAAATATTGAAAAAAATTCATAAAATAAAATAAAATATTGAAAAAAAATTCAAAAAATAACCATCTCTGGGCAGAAAACTCAAGATAAGACATATCCAAATATGTAAAAGATGGTTTCACCAACAAAATCCCTTTTTTTTTCTTTTTTTTTTTTTTTTTGGTCTTGATCGGACAGAAAATGATAGAAATGAATTGAATACCTACTGTACTCACAAATAGTCCTAGCGGAAAGGTAAGCCTAAGCCGAACTTTAAAAAATAAATAAAAATAAAAAAACACTCAAAAATAGTTTTTGATAAGAAAAGAGAAAATGAAGTATTCATCTTCAAAATTTTCAATTTTAACCATATTTTAATGAGTATAATATTTTTTAAAAATAAAAATAACTTTCATTTCCTTTTTCTCAGAAGATATATATATATATATAAATAAATATATAAATGAAAACAAGATGAGTAATTTTAATTAGACAATTTAAATCATTTCTTACCTAGTGTCATCGTCATGTCACGTGTCGTGTTGTTATAAATAACCGTGCATTTCTTTTTGCTAAAAGCCAAAAGATTGCAAATCTCGTTCGTTTGGTATGGAAAAAGTACGTAGATAATAAAATAAAATATTATCATAGTATTGCTTTGGTCCATTACACATACTGCATATCTTTATCATCACAAAGATACAATCCAGACAAGACTTTCCCGGCCATGAGGACATAAGAATAACAATTGTGAAAAATGTACAAGCACAACAAAACTTTTTCCCAGCATTCAGTTACAACCTTGTCATTCCAGAAATGCAGAACGTGTACAACCGAGAGAGTATAAGCATCGTGTACAACTAGAAAAGCACTAAATAATCTATTAATGGCAACTGAACCTATAATGGCCACTTTGCCTGGCAGCTAAAAAGCTCAAATTCCTTTATCAGAAAGTCATGATTTGCTTCCCACTGCGAAGATATTAATTAGATCAACGTTCATCCCTTCTCATGTGCTGAAGATCAAATCATGGCTTCTGCTTTCGAAAACCTCCGCTCAACAGCAAAAAAGGAAGTTGCAGTCTAAATGTCAGCATTAGAACAAACAACCAAAGTGCGGATGTCTGCATAAGACATCTGGAAAAGCGACTTTGATTTAGAAAAAACCGAGGTTGAAGTCAAGCTCTTCCCATCGATGCCATTTCCTTGTGACAATCATTAATCTATATTATGTCTAAGGGAATAAAAAGAATCAGGATCTGTTATGATTATGAATTCAAAAAATTCCAAAGATTAATAAACCACAAGCAATACTCATACAGGTGAAGATACTGCAAGTCTGCAACAACCAAGTCTCCAACCCCCCACAACATCCATCACTTACCCACCTTAATCTGCAGGTTGCTCATTCCAACATTCATGTTTTCGGTTGTAGATTCATTTGTCACCTCATTCTGGGGCAGATTATCTGCATTGAGCCAGGGGTGCTGTATACACTCTTGAGCAGTTGGTCTCTTCTCTGGTTCAAAATTAAAAAGGGGAGAGAGAAATTCTGCAAATTCACGGGCATCAGCATCACGAAACTTAAACTTATCAACAAGTAGTCGATCAAGTGGCCAGTATTTGAGCCTGCGGATTCTCTTCAGATCTCCATATCTGTCAAAGTAATCTTTTGATCGAGCCCCACTTGTGGCAATCTTCTCAAACAAAAGTTTGAGTAATAAAAAGGAAAGATGGAGAATGGAAAATTCGAAGAAGTAAGTAGCTTTCATTGTTTATTGTTTTAGACAACTAATAATAAACGGAAAATCTACTCACCTTCCGAGGCATCTTCCCAAGGAGCTCCATCATCAAAGCAAGGTGATCCTGCAGAGAAACAACTTATATAACCAAACTGAAAGCAGCACGCAGCATTGACAAAATTATCTGACTGTGAAAAGCAGAGAAAGCCAAGATCCAAATTGCAAATAAACAATAAAGGGGGAAGATAAGGATGACTGCCATATTATGGGCTCCAATAGTCAGAAGGGTACCGCACTAGGCAGACAATATTGGGGTCTCAACGCTATATGAGTTGCTATTGCTGTAATAAGCTATCGACATAACAGGTACGGAAAATGCAAAAAATGAATCTCATAAGGAAGCAAATTTCTCTGGAAAGTTAAATTCATAAAAATAGATGCCCAGAAGGGGCTCTATAACAGTAGAATTTTGATTTTAAAGCCAGACAATAAGAACTGCTATCACCTCATCTTCACTGAAACCTTGTCCATCTTTTGGAGCAAATAACATTTCACCAGTAGCAATCTCAAATGCAGTACAAGCAAATGACCACATATCAGCAGAGAAAGAATAACCCGACTGAAGAATAACTTCAGGAGCTCTATATTGCCGTGTTTGGATTTCGTCTGCAAACTTCTTATCAGCCCAACAGGCATTTCCAAAATCCACAACCTTACATCTCACATTGATCCCATCCAGGCACCTGTCGGGTTTAGGATCTGCTGCTACAATCCCTCCCACAGAAATGCGTCTATTTGATATCCTAGCCACTGCTCTCCTTGCTCTTTGTTTTAGCTTCTTCTCAATAAGACTTATTGTTGCACCACCATTAGGGTTTCCTTCTGGCCTCTCAAGAATGGGTGTCATCCCTGATCTACTTGGGTCTTTGGAGGGATTAATGGTGGAAAGCAGAAGAATATTTTCAGGTTTAAGGTCTGTGTGAATAAGTCCAACCTCTCTATGGAGGTAATCAAGACCAGTCAGGATGCACTTGCACATCTCCCTAACTTTATTGAACCCAAGACCTTTATAATGGTTATATTTGATCAGGCGCAGTAAGCTATCTCCAAGAAATTCCAGGACCATGCACAAATGTTGTCCATTTGGGCCTGTGTGCTTGAAGTGGTCTATGAGTTGTACAACATATTTGCTGTTAGAGGGATCACCATCAGCAATAGCAGATAGAATTTCTATTTCGTGAATAGCAGCTTGAGCAAATTGTGGAGCACTTTTCTGGATCTTTAAAGCAACATATTTCTATGATGAATAAAGAGAAGCAGAGCACATTAATCAGCACCAGAGAATAACAAGGCAACAAGTGAAATCAAATTATTGTTGGTTAATGCACAAAAAATCATGAGGTAAAGACAGAATAAAAGGCACCAAAAATGCCATTAGACAACAACTAACTCTGACTTCCCAAAGACAAACGACCCAGAGCCACTCAATTACTGACCTAGTCTAACCACAAGAATGCCAAATTACTCAAAGAAACTGATTTTCTACAGTATCACAACCCAAACATCCATAAAGATTCTGAGAAAACATCAGCACTAAAACGGAGTACATTTGCTGAGAGTACAATTCTGTTATGGCTTGCTTCCAATACCAGACACAAAGGATATTCTGATTTTTCTGGATTAGTACTTATTTTGTTTCCATTTCCAATATCAGCCAAAATGATTGCTCAGATTATCCATACTAAATCTAGGAATTTTACCTTTAACTGAACTATATACAACTAAGCTACCAATTGAAACCACTGAGTCTCTCAAACTCAGAAATATTAGTCCTAAATCACAAAGAAAAATCATCCTTTAGGCCAGAGTAAACAATAGCAGTCACTGGCATGAGAAGATAGAAAGACACCGACATGAAATTTAATTATATTCAAAAACAGAATGAAATTCACATTTATACTGAATAAGAAAAATAGCATATAAATTATCATACCTATATAAGAACCAGACTAGTGATCCAAATAATTAACGAACTATTCATACAATTACTAACTCTAAAACTGATCCGGATTTGGCAGCTATAAACGAAAAGATTCTAATTAAAACCAGCTGCAATAATTTTAATCACCACTAATCATTAGTTTCGTAAACGAGACAAGCTGCGATCTTTGATTGAAGAACAAAATGATTAACACGCAAACATACCGACAGAATAAATACAGATTAAAATCGACAATTTAATGCAACCATAAGCGAAAAAACGTACAGATGATCGAGTATCATAAGAAAGCCAAACGGTAGAAAACTCTCCCCAACCAAGCTTACGCTGAGCGATGTAACGGCCACCGTTGAATGAATCACCGACTCTTACCGCATGGTAACCACCTTTCCTATAAGAATCAAATCCCTCATCCTCTTCATCCGACGCCGACGAAGACGAACACGACATGATGATGACGGCGAGGATCAACGCCGATCTCAGTATCGAAATTACGCAGAAATTCGAAATGGAGATTAACTATGAAATCAAAAAAATATATATATAGTAATAAATTTATGGAATTATTGATAAATTATATATATCAGAGCGAGAGATTTGGAAGAAACTGAAAAGATGGGAGAGAAAGGAATTGTGTTGTGTTGCGTGTTACACTGTTACCATGTGGCCTTCAATACCAGACTTGCTCCACTTTTTGCTCTTCCTTTTTTTCTTTTCTTTTTTCTTTTTTCCTTTAAATTATTAATTAATTAAATTTATTTTTTTTAAGTGGTTGGATGAGTGGGATTTGCTTTCCGACTTTGCCCTTTACTAATCTGATCTTTTTCTTTTTCGTTTTTTTTTTCTCCTCTTTATCGGTAAAAACGAATTAAATAAAAATTAGTTGACATGGAGTGGTCTGCAGAGGATGGAGTCGCTATACATCAGCCAACTGCCATTTCCCTGAGCAACAAACAAAACAATTTCAATATTTTTTTTATTTGATTAAATCTGTCCCGCTCTGTCTATGTATATTATTTTTGTCACAACATTTATGGATATTCATTTTGTTGCAAATTTCTCTTTTTTGGAAAATAAGTTACTTTTTTATAAATTATTTTTATTAATGTAACTTTTTATTTTGTCAAATTAATAATAATAATAACTCTTTTTAATTTAAGAAACGAGAAAATAAATAGTAAATTTTTTGTAACATTCAATTTAAGTTGAGAGAAGAATAGATTATTTTCACTATTACATAATATAAATTTCTTTTTTACTTTATAATTTATCTGCAATGTTTCATGGGTATTTGTTATTGTTTATCACAATTATTCCTATTAATCTTTCTTATTTTAAAATTTAAAATACATTTTCTTTCTTTGATTTGAGTTACATTTTATCTCACTTAATTGAATTAAAATAAAAAAAATTCAACTTGATATATTCAATATTTGGCACGATATTGAGGATAATAAGTAAAGTCAAATTTGTTGATTAATTAGTGTAGCTAATTTAATTATTTTTAAGGATAATTTTACTTGTATCTTTAAGTCAATATAAGGGAAATTTGTATATTTCGTCCCCAAAAATTGAAGATTTGGTGGATATGGTACATAATTTTTTTTCTCGAATTATATGGTCCTCAAAATATTTTTTGAATTGTGATCATAGTCATTTTTTTCATTATCAAAATAAATCTAATCAGTTTCATGGACTGTAATCATCAAATTCTGAAGTTTTTGAGACAAAACTCATCAATTTTCGGCTTGATTTTGTCGAAAGGTGGCTCGATTTAAGTTTAAAATGATCTTAATCACAATTTGAAAAAAGTTTTTGTAATCATAAAATTTAAACAAAAATTTTGGGAACAATAGTCACCAAAACCTAAAAATTAAGGAACCGAACTCACTAATTTTCCTAGAATATACCGTTGACATTGGCAAATTCCAACATTTAATGACGTGAACTGAAGTTATAAAAAAATATAAGACAAATTACAATTCATAACATTGAAGTTTCTTAAATTACTCACAAATGACCCCAAACTAAAAATCAACACACTCATAACCTTTAATTTCCAAAAGGTACTCACTCATAACCTTCTGTCAAAATTATCTTTTAAGTGACTGACAGACTGAGGTATTTTTTATCTTTCTAAAGCTTTTTCAATTTTCTTTTACTTGGGTCTTTGTTCTTCTCAAATTTCTAGACTTAATTTTTACAAACACCACATCTATATCCTTTCTTATTCAACTCCCAAATTCCAAACCCAAATCAAAGACAATCTCTGTGTGGTGGCATTCTTGGTCACCCCTTTAATCCTCCCTTCAATAGCTTGAATTTTTCTATCCAAACCATAGAAAATTTTTTGAGGGGGTCTTGAATTTTTTTATCCAAACCATTTAAGTTTTTTTTTTCCTTTTGAATTCAATTTGATTGTATTGTCTGGTTAATTGCTCTGATTAACACATAAGAGATTTGGGAATTTCATAAAAAAAAAAAAAAAGAAAGATCAATTCAAATAGAGCAAAGTTAAAGTCTTTAGAAATATAAAAATATCATTATTTGTTAGTCACGTAACATATTATTTTGACGAAAGGTTACGAATAGGTCTTTTAAAAATTAAAAATTATGAGTGAGTCGATTTTTAGTTCAAAATCATTTGTGAATAATTTGAGAAAGTTTAAAGAAATGACGAATAATTTACTTAATATATATATATATATATATATATTACATCATTTATAGTGGAAAGAGTGAAAAATTATCAATTGAGAACAAATAAGAGAGAATCAGTTAATAAGTTTATTTTTACTATTTATTTTTAAAAGGAAACTGACTATGAGACAAGAGGAAAAAAAAATGGTAATAATGGAAACAATGATGTTGGCCTGGCACGCTGAGAAGAGACGGAAGAAATTGGGGTCGGAAAAAGGAGGATGAGAAGAATTTTCAATTTTGGAATGGACCAATACAATACGATTTTAGTGATGGGGTCAAGAGTAGTCAAACTCACTCTACAAGTGGTGTTTGAAGTTGAACTCGTGGCACCTTTTTTCTCTTAGCTGGTAGCGTGTCTTTCAGCTTTTCCAAATCTGGCTTTGAATGAAATGTTGATTGAGTTTATCTATTTCTTTGTCAACTAGTTTTTGGCGTTATACAGTAATGATCTTGGCAATAAATTTTAAATTATATTACAATGGTTAAGTTTTTTTTTTTTAAAAATAAATTATTTTATAAATTAAATTACTTGATTTTTTGTTTAAGATAATTTATCGTTATAGATTTAATTATAGCTCTGAACTCTGTTATGCATAGGTAGTAATTACCTATATATAAAAAAAAATATAAATTTTTTATTGAATAATTTGTTTTGTTCTTAAAAAAATGATAGTTAGAGACTTAATTAGATTTTTAAATAATTTGAATTTCGTTACCCATAATAACATTACTGTATATATAAATATATATTTTTATTGCTGTACTTTGAACCTTTGATATATTTGGAATTCATCACATAAACTCATTAAATAATAAACTTACATCATCTCCTATATTTTTGAACTTATTTCATCATTATCTTCTCATATAAAAGGTTTAGAGCAATGTTTTCATAATTATATTAAATAACAAATCGAAAAAATTACTAATTCATAATTTAATGATCTAATCATAATTAAATCACATTTTAATATAAGAAAATTATTAAATTTTTAATGAAAAGAATTTATATTTACTATAGATAATAGATATTTATTAATAATAGAGATGTAACATGATAAATTTTTAGTTTGTAAACTTCAGTGATTAATTAATTATTTTGTAACAATTATTTAAATTAAAATTTACATTTTGAAATAATAAAATAGTATGACATAATAACATAATATATTTATTGAAATTTAGACTAATTTAACTCCATTGTGTGATTAAAAGGTTTATATATATATATATATAT